>CASHTH010002729.1:0-41522 GCA_030341885.1 Geodia barretti | reverse complement strand
GGCGGAGTCGTCCTGCGACGAGCGGCCCTCTGGGCTCCGTAGCGATCTACATGTGCCGGCCGCTTCGCGCCTCTCACGTGGCCCGAGACCTCGCCGTCATTCGACTCACCGCCCCGTCGGCGCGGCCGCGCGGCATGACTACCCCCGATCAGGCTGTGGAATGTGCCAGTTAGACGTGGCCTGGTGGCGGTGCTCTCCGAACGCAAAAAACATAGAAAGCTTGTGACGGTCCGATCCCGCGTCGGCCCAGACGGCGCGCCCACCCACGAGATGTGAGCGCCTGAACCGCTGGAAGCGGGCGTGCGGCATGTCGTTGGTTTCGTTCCGCTACACACCGACACGCGGCGAACCGCCGGATCGCGCTACGTCTAGACCTGTAGGCAAGTCCTTGCTCCAGTGGCGGCCCTGGCAATTGGGATGGTGTGGCAGCCAAGCACGACTCACTGTATCGTTGGTATCGTGGTATCGTTAGTATCGTTAGTACGTTGATCTATTTTGCCGGACGTGGGAGACAGGAAATTGAGACCTTTGATTGCAATCATTTGCGTCTTCGGAGCGCTGTCCGTCATCGGTTGCTCCAATCCACCATTGCCTGCGGAGGTTGAGGTTGAAGTGACGCGAGAGGTGCCGGTAAACGCGGGAAGTCGAGAGTATCCGGAGGGTTACACGACAGGTGGAATAACCAGAGAAGTACCGGTCACCCGCATTGTTACCACGACTCCGCAAGCCAGCGACCAACCGGGTGACCAGCGCGATGAGGTGCAACTCCAGATCCTGGCGATCAATGATTTCCACGGCAACATTGCGACTTCGTCCAGCGACTCCTCGGCGGGTTGGCCGAGCGGACTTCCTGGCAGCCAACCTCGCAGCGGTCGCCGACGGAGCGGAGAACTCCGTGTTCGTGTCGGCCGGGAACCTCATCGGAGCGTCGCCATTGATCTCGGCGCTCTTCCACGACGAACCCACCATTGAAGCCATGAATCTCATGGCCTGGATATCAACGGCGTGGTGCAACCATGAATTCGATGAGGGGATAGCGGAGTTGCTGCGGATGCAGCATGGCGGGCCGCACCCGGTTGATGGCGACCTTGACGGCGATCCCTTTGCGGGCGCCGACTTCCAGTTCCTCGCCGCCAACGTCATTGATGACGCACTGGGAAACCATCTTCCCCGCCCTATGCCATCCGCGATTACCAGGGCGTGAAGGTGGCGTTCATCGGGCTGACCCTGGAAGGGACCCCACAGCATTGTCACCCGCAGCGGGGTGGCGGGCCTGACCTTCAAAGATGAGGTGGAAACAGTCAATTCCCTGGTGCCCCAGCTGCAGGAAGAGGGCATCGAAGCCATCGTCGTGCTTCTTTCCGAGGGCGGGTTTTCCGACGGAGGGCAGAACGATTGCGGATCGGGACTCACCGGCCCGATTGCAGACATCACCGCCCGCTCGACGATGCGGTGGATCTGGTGATCGCCGGTCATACCCACGATGCGTTCATCTGCGAGGTTGACGGAAGTGGGTGACCATGGCAGATAACCGAGGCCGCTGTTCACCGACATTGATGTGACGCTGAACCGGGTCACGCAAGACCTGACGTCAAAGCGATCAACAACGTCCCGAACTCTCCGGCTGGCGTGACTCCGATCCCGAGCTAACCGCGCTCATCGACAAGTACGATATGCTCTCCGGCAGTTGGCCAACACCGTCATCGGCGACACCACCGCCGAACATCAGCCGCCAGGGGAACGCAGCGGGTGAATCGGCGCTGGGCGACATTATTGCAGACGCCCAACTCGCGGCAACCCAGAGCGCCGATACGGGCAACGCGGTGGTGGCGTTCATGAATTCCGGCGGCATACGCGATGACATCATATTCGCCGCTTCCGGCAGCGAGGCCGATGGTGAGCTGACCTTTGGAGAGGCCTTCGGAGTTCATCCCTTCGGCAACATCCTGGTGATCATGTCGCTGACCGGCGCCCAGATCCACACCCTGCTCGAGGAACAGTTCGACAATCCGGAACCGGGTTCCAGCAGAATCCTCCAGGTTTCCGCCGGGTTCAGCTACACCTGGGACGCCGCTCAGGCAACCGGTTCGAAGGTGGATCCGGCGAGCATCGCCATTGATGGCAGGGTCGTGGATCCCGACGCCAGCTATCGGGCAACCGTCAACAGTTTCATGGCCGAGGGCGGAGACCTCTACAGCGTGCTGGCCGATGGCACTGAAAGGCTCGGCGGCGCGATTGACCTGGATGCTCTGATCGCCTACTTTGCCAATACCGAAGCGGTGGCTCCCGGGCCCCAGAACCGCATTACCCGCTTGAACTGACCCAAAGCGGCCACGCGCTCCACCAACTCCGCGATATAGCCGGAGAAGATGTCGACGACGATGTTCGGAAAGTGCCCTCAAGCCATGCCGGGGCGAGCGCTCCTCAGCGGGGTCCAGCTTCAGTGGCCCTGCTGATTAACGACAATTAGTCCTACCGGGCATTGCCTCAATAGTAACTGTTCAGACTTGTGGGGATCTACGGGCCATCAGGCCTCTCACAGAGGGGCAGCCAAGCACGGAATTTGCTTTGCAAGCCGACTCGTCCCCTCAAACGTGAACAGTTACCCTCAACAAAACTGCTACCGACATTCCGTTGCACCGGGTATCCTGGTGAATCCAGCCACGAAATTCGAGATAGCTGGCCACCATCGTCGGAAGGAACTCGCTGCAACGCATCGGCGAACCCGATTTGCGCGTTCCTCATGCCGGCCATCCGTCTTCTTGATACCCGAGTTGCTTCGCGCAAGGGTCATTACGTGAAGCGCTCCTTTCGGTAGCGTCCTCTTTGAGGCAATGCGTATCCTGGTGAACCTGTCGAACCATCCGTTTCCGGGTTCCCGTCCGGTTTGGTGGGGTAGATGATGCCATGGGCCCAACAAACGACCGATTCGGTGCGTTGTTTTTCCTGACTTGACTACCGAACCACGTATTTCCGTCGGAAATCTTCCTCGGACGCACTCAGGTACATGATCCCCTCAATGAGGGAAATCACCCCAATGATGAACGGGACGATCCCAAACGTTATCCAACCCACTGTTCCACAGAGCAAATACACGACACCCATTCCGGTCCGGCCCAGATAGAACTTGTGGATACCCAACCAGCCCAAAAGAATAGCCAGTATTCCGGCGGTCGTTTTGTCCTTCGATCCGGCGGCGGAAGGGTGTGCCCCATAGCTCTGCCCACCCGCTGGCATTCCGCCCACGGCTGCGTATATTTCTGTGGCTGAGTCCCCAGCGGCCGCGAAATCCACCTGCATTTCCCGTCGAGGCGGCTCTGTTTCGTTCCAGTCGGCACCGCCAAAATTATAACGCTGCCCGTCATCGCCTGAAATGATGCCGGAATTGGACTGTATCGAGTAGGTCAGAATATAGCCTTTCATCAGCAGTGGACTCCTAAGGTACGCCGCGTAAACTTATTGGTGGGAACTCGGGCAAATGGTAGTGGCGTCGTCCCACCTGAAACGCCGGTAATCATCTGGAGGGTCACAGCATCATCGTGTCCAGCCGGCCTTGTTTGACCTGTCGCAACGTATCAACCTACCGGCCGCTGGAATTCATCGTCTCCGACCATCAGGCACTTTACCCCTTCAATCAGGGATATGACGTAAATAACAATGGGCGGTATGAAGACGAGGACCCATCCGGTTATCGTGCGGAGCAGGTAGATGATCCCCATCTTGTTGTTGCCCAGGTAAAACTTGTGGATGCCGTAACCCAACGCTATATCGCCAGCAGGCCGGCCACTAATTTGCTCTTCTCGTTCATAGTTTGTGTCCCATTCCTTTCCTACTCAGACTAGCGACTGTCCCGCAAATCCCCGATCAGAACCAGGGGCGCTTCTGGGTAACGTAGCGCGCCTCAAATTCCTCGTCAGACTTGGTGAGGTAGATGATGCCCTCAATCAATCCAACCACTCCTGAGGCCATGATGGCCAGCCAACCAAGCAAACCAAAGAGACCGCCGATAACCGCCCCAAAACCGAAGTAGAAAACCGCGGATAGAATCGCTGCGACGATGAACAGGAAAATCCCGACGCCGGTCACCGCCAAATGGACGATGCCGGGGACGCTGTTACCAAGGTAAAACTTGTGGATGCCCAAGTAGCCCAGAACAATGGCAAGCACACCAGCAACGACTCTGCTCTTGGCGCCGGACGAGGAAAACATCGTTGACAGATCAACTCGGCCCCCTCCGCCGCCCAACTCTCGGTACACGCCTACCGCGTCCGTTCCCCGAACTTCAAAGTCCACCCGCATCCCGCGGGTAGGAGGCGTGCCATCGTTCCATTCGCTCCCCGCAAACGTGTACCGGCTGCCATCTTCCCCTGAGATAACCCCTTCGTTGGTCTGTATCGAATAATCCAGTATCTGCCCTTGCATTGTTCGCCTCCTTGTATGGCAAGCTAGCGCTCAAGGTGCGCAGTCAAGACGATTGCAAAATCACCATTCCCGGCGCAGTATCAACGCTCGAACAGGAATCCAAAAACGAAAGAGTGCCGAATATCGCGGCACAGTTTTGCAATCTTCTGATGCAGTAATCGCTCTTTGCGATTACATTTACGATTACGATTATCGCATACTATAAGATCGCTAAGAGCCTATCCTAAAAACGCACGAAAACTTGTAGGAGCAGTGATTGAGGGAATGTTAGGGTTGAATCTAAGCTTGGGGAATGACGAAAGCGAAAGACCTCAAGCCTGGGCGACCGAAGCGTGCTGGCCCGCGCACAGCGGCCAACCCCACCACCAGTTCTTTTCAGATATCCGACGAGTTGTGGGAGGTGTTGGCTCCGCTGCTTCCCCAGCGGGTGAACACCCATCCTTTGGGCGGCGGCCGGCCTCGGGTCCCAGACCGGACTTGCGCCAACGGCATATTCTACGTGCTGCGCACCGGCTGCCAGTGGAAGGCCTTGGATGCCACGGGCATTTGCTCCGGCTCCACCGCCCATCTGCGCTTTCAGGAATGGGTTGCCGCTGGGGTATTCCTGGAATTATGGCGGGTGGGACTGGAACGCTATGACGAATTGAAGGGGCTGGACTGGAGTTGGCTGAGCCTGGACGGGGCCATGACCAAGTCCCCCTTGGGCGGGGGAAAAACCGGTCCCAACCCCACGGATCGTGGTAAGCGGGGCGTCAAACGCAGCCTGTTGACCGAAGCCCAGGGTATTCCCGTGGGGCTGGCAGTGGATGGCGCCAATGTCAACACCGTCGGAAAGATCCGCCGCAACGCATCGGCGGATCCGATTTGGACATCCATCCTTCCGGCGTCCTGCGCCTCATTGATACCTGTTGTGATTCGTACAATTGTCATTACGTAAACCAGTTCGTGCGGGAAATCCGTCCGCCGGCCCGATGGCGGTTTTCGCCGCCCCGTTTTGACCTACCCCGATTACGGATGCGCCGCATCAGACACGTTCAGGTCGTCGCATCGTCCATTCGACCTACACCTTTGCTTGACGCATTGCGTCGCCATCATGCCGCACCGGCCATTCAGTCCCTCAACGAGGCTTTTGATACCGGATTGTGGCCCAGCCCGAGTGACTTTTGCCCACGCCGTTTCCGCAACTCTCGCACACACCTATTTGCAGTAGCGAGCGTGGTCGGCCCTGATCTTCGCCATGGTGACCTCCCCGCGCTCCAGCTGATCCCACAACCTCTCCTCCACCGCCTCGGCGCTCAGCGGCATAGTCCCGACGGCGCTGGACGCAGTCAGGCGATGCAAAGCGGTGTTGGCGTCCGCCATGCATCCGGCGTATCGACGCACCATCCTGTCGTCGGAGTCCACCCCGCAGGCCAGCATAACCAACAGGCAGACCATTATCGTCAGCGTGTTCAACCACCGATGCACTTCTGGATCCTCCCGGTACCGAAACTACAGCGTTGCCAAGTTGCCACTACGGATGGATGCGCGATGCCCCATAGCTCAAGGCGCCGTTCTGCTCCGCAACATCCTTTGGCTGCCGTTGTTTCGTCGTAACAGTTCAGAGTAGAGGGGAAACGAGCAGCTGACGGCAGGCGGCGAGAGGATTTAGACCTTGGCCCGAATCCACCGATGGACACGGATGGACGGCGTGAGGACAGTGGAAGGAGGGTGAGGGAGTTACAGGCGCGATGATCCGGGCTCGAATTCGGGTAGACGGGAGGTTGGCGGCGGTCTGCAGGCGCTTTTGGGGGCGCCGATGGCGGCCTACAGTGGCTGTGGTGAGCGAGATGGCGGGCTAAGACACGGCGAGAGGCGCTCGCGGACCGGGATGGCGCGAGTTGGCGGAGAGGTTCAGTTGGCTGGCGGGCGGGTCAGTGGCAGACAGGCGCCGTCAGGCCGGAAATGGCAGGGCTCGCAATCGAGCGAGGGCGCGACTGAACTGGGTTTCCCAGGGCCAGCGCTGGGGAAGATGCAAAGTGAGGCGGCGCGCCGAGCGGGTGAGCCGTCCGGCGAGGGAGAAGAAGCGTCGTCGGAGGGTCTTGGTGGTTACCAGTTGCTCACCCAGACCGATACGCGCCGTCCAGCGTGCCAGGTTATGCGCCAGCACCTGCACCGCCAGCCAGGCGCCGTTGGCGGCGAAGCGACCCGAGGGGAGATGGTTCAACCCCACGCCGTACTTGAGGTCTCGGATAGCGTTCTCGATCTCGGCGTGGCGCCGATGGTCGGCCTCCAGTTCCAGGGTTTCCCCCTCCCGGTCGGTGATGAAGCCGTGATAGCTGTAGGTGGCGAAGAGGGCCAACTGGGAGCCGGGCGTGGGCTTCACGCGCCGGACGATGAGCCGCACCGGCGCGGCGTCGGGCTTGCTCTGGAAGGGAGTGTAGCTGGTTTCGGCCACATCGGCGGCGCCGTCCATCCAGTAGGGTATCGGCGTCCAGGCATCTTCGGGTATGGCCTCGATGAGATTGCGCAGGCTAGCACTCTGGCGGATGGTGATGGAAAAGCGGACATTCGTCTCTCGGCAGGCGGACACCACGGCGTGGGTGTAGAAGCCGCTGTCGGCGCGCATGGTGAGCTGCCCGCTGGCCCCGCCGTAGCGCACCCGGCTCACCGTCTCCCGCAGGAAGTGGGCGGCGCCCCGAGCGGTGTTGGCGCGGCCCTCGCGTAGTCGAGACATCAGTACGTCGCCGGTGCCGGCGGCAATGGCCAGCAGCGGGTGATAGCCCCGCTGGCCGGTGTAGCTGTGGTGGCGGGCGCCTTCCTTGGCCAGCCCATAGGTTTCGCAGATGGTGGAGTCCAGGTCAATGGTCAGGGGCGTGTCGCCCGGTCCGGCCCCAGCCGCCCAGGCCCGGGCCAGCAACTCCCGGCTCACCCGGTCCAGTTGGCGGACATGTCCCCATCGGAAACTGCGCAGGAAGGTCCCCAGGGTGGATGGCGCCTTGACCGTGCCGCCCAGGGTGCGGGCGGTCCCGCCGGTGCGCAACACGTCGGCGTCGTCAATGCAGTCACCGCCAGCCAGCGCGGAGGCCACCAGGGTCATGATCTTGTCGCCGGTGTTCGCCCGGCCCGGGGCATTGCCCAGGTCGAGGCACTCCTGTACCAGTTGGGGCAAGCCCAGGTGCCGGGCCAAGGTGGTGGGAAGGATCAGCCCGGCATTGGCTACCAGACGGTGGTCGTCAAAGGTGATTTGGATGCGGTCGGGATGGTCAAGTGGTAGCATCTATTGAGTGCTCCTTGTTTCGGGTCGGTTTTGTGATTCCAAAACCATTATCCCCGAAGCACAGGAACACTTTCTTACCCCTTCACCACGCCGCGACACTCATCCTTTCGGTGGATTGGGGCTTGGGCGCGCCAGGTGCCGAAGAGGGATGCCAGTGTCATCTTGCTCTCGGTGCCCTGCTCCGAGCGGGTGCCGCCGCTGACCTTGCGGCTGATGACCAGATGGCGCCGGCTGCGCTCGGCGGGGTTGTTGTCCGACGGCACGTCCGGTTCGGCCACGAAGACGAAGAGTTCCCCGTATCCAGTACGGGGCAGGCTCTTGATGTGGCGCTCGATGCGCCGGCACAGCTTGCCCTGGACAGCCGACGGGTCAGACAGGAAAGGGCGGCAGATGGCCAGCAGCTTCCGCTCCCAGGCCAGTTGGGCAACACGCCTTTGCCATGGCTCGTGATGCTTGCAGGCTTTGGCTGCGACATAGAGCTGGTGGACTGCCGCGGCCCACCTGGCCAGTGCGGCGTCTTTGGGGTAGCGGGTGCGCTGGTCCTGGATGTCCCGCAGCGGAGCCTGCCCCTGGCTTGAACAGGGGTGGGCCCAGCACCGCTGCTTGGGGCCATCATAATGGTGGTAGGCGGCGTAGCAATCGCTGACCAATACTCCGGAGAAAGCATCGCTCAGCGCCTCGTCCACCACCGCCTTGCCCCGACCCCACCGCAGGAAGTAGCGTTCGGTAGGGGTGCTGCAAGTCCACACGTAGCCGTTGGCCCCCGCTCTGACGCCAGCCGGTTTCGTCGGCGTGGACCACTGGGCTGGCGCGGATGCGGTCCAGCACCTGGGCCACTGCCGGTTGGGCCCGCTGCGCCGTGCGATGGATGCGCTCACGATGGCTCCCACACTGAGGCGCAACTGATGCACGGTGTCCAGATACCACTGGACGCTGCGGATGGGCAGCCGCCCCTCTTCCCACAGCGTGGCGATCAGGCTGAGCAGGTTGACGCCGCGGCGCTGCTGGCCCAGGACCACGCCGTCCAGTTCCGCCGGAGGTGTGCAGCGCCGTCGGCAGGCCGGGCAAGTCCGAGCCGGGCAAGTCCGAGCAATGTAGACGTGCTCGGTGACTTGCACCGGAACCACCGGCAGGTGATTGGTCAAGAGTTCGAGACTTCCCGAGTCCGCTGGGTCCAGCCGCCGGACCGGTGGGCACCGCAATCGGGACAGTTCTCCATCACGTGCTCCACCCGCTGGGTGGGCGTCATGCGCCGGCGGGCGAAGCCGTGGCGTCGCTGCTTGCGGGGCCCCAGCTGCGCTGGGGGCTTCCGGGCCGATTGCGCCTTGAGGCCGGGCATTCGGGGCGGGTCGCCCGGTTTCGCCTGGCCTTCCAGTTCGGCAATCCGCCGCTGCAACCGCTCAATCACCGCCTGTAACTCGGCGATGATGGCAATCAGCACATCGCGGTCGACGGTGGTGAGGTCAACTTCAGTATCCATGCCCTGTATATCACATAACCACCGCCACCCGTGCCAGCGTTCGGCAACCCGCCTTCGGTCAATTCACCTCACCAAGTCTGAACTTTACGTCCCTCGCCATATCATGGAGTAACATTGACCCTGTCTATATGATCTTGGTATCGTTGATGCCCAACGTCAGCGGACAGTGTGAACTATGGTAGCGCGAACTTACCAAGTGGCTAGCCGGCAGCTCCTGGGACAAGGCCGGGAAGAATTGGCCCAAGGCGATACTCGTCAAGCCTCTGAGAAAGGCTGGGGAGCGGCTGCCCAGATCGTGAAGGCCATAGCAGAAAGCCGTGGGTGGGCTCATGGCGGACATGGACAGTTGTTCACCGCTGTCCGCAATCTACGTGAAGAGACCGGCGACGAAGACATCGGCCGATTGTTCCACGTAGCCAACAGCCCTGCATAACAACTTCTACGAGAATAACCAGGAAACCGAGACCGTGCATGAGGCATTGGACGATGTGGAGCGGTTTGTGGATAAGATCGAGCCGCTTCTCCGGCAAGACTGATCCCTTGGCGAACATAACTGCTTCACACAATAGCCGTTACGTGAAGTCGTTTGTTCGAGGATTCCGGTGCGGCACTACTGCGGCCTGATCTTTCTGCCCCAAGTTGCAAATGCTATCTGCGACGATGAACCGCGTTCCGGCGTCCAAATGGGACAAGCGACGCGGCACCATTCTACACACCAGCGAGGAGCTGACGTCAGGGCGGGAATGGTGGAAAACCGGTCGTCCGAAATGAGTATTGGGATGCATTCCCCTCGTCAGCAGCGGAAGTATGCGGAGCTGACGAGGGGCAGTACAATACAAGGGCAGTCTGGTCACAAGGAGCATTCGATGTTCAGAGTATCCGCGCCGCCCAAACCGCAGACCCCCGGGCCAAGCAGACCCACCCTTCCAGCCCCGCACGAAGGTCGGCAAGAGTAAATTCACGGCCTGGCGACGGCGACTCTCCCGGCTCGGCGCTTTCATTTGGGAGAAGTGGTGGAGAGTTTTCTGGGCCATCCTCTTTTGGCTGGCCTTCCTGAGGTCGTTGACCACCCTGGGTCTCAGCGGGGTGGAACTGTCTACCTCCGGCTCACCAAAGCCTGCCCCTGCGAAAGCAGGGGGGGCTGAAGAACGCCATCGCCGCGGTGTTCGCTGGATCCAACTGGCAACGCTGCCGCACCCACTTCATGGCCAACCTGCTCACCCGAGTGCCCAAGCGCGCCCAACCCGGTGTGGCCACCCAGGACATTCTCGCATGGTACGCACCATCTACCAGCAACTGTCTCCCGCCGAGGTCCACGGCCAGCTGAACCGAGTGGTGGAACAACTCCGGGAGCCCTTTGCCCAGGTGGCCGAGCTGCTGGCGGACGCTGCGCCGGACATACTGGCCTTCACGGCCTTCCCAGTGGCCCACTGGCAGAAGCTGTGGTCCAACAACCCGCAGGAACGGCTGAACCGGGAGATAAGGCGCCGGACTGATGTGGTGGTCTTCCCCAACCGGCTGTCGGCGCGGCGGCTGGTAGGCGCTCGAAATAGCCGAAGCGTGGAGCCAGAACAGCGTTGACGCAGTGACCAAGGAAGTTGCCGATTTGGTACTGGACGATTCCCCAGCTCTGGCCAACCTGGGAGGTTCGATATTGGCCGACCAGATTCAGGAGCGAATCAATTGGGACTATTCCGTTCCGTCGTGCGACTCGGACGGACGGTGTACCCTCACCGCGACGGTGCAAACTACGATCAACATCAACGTGCCTCTGGTCATGGACAAAACGGTAACGGTGTCATTCCCCTTTGCCCTGGATATTGACGCCAAGGCTCCGGTCCAGAGCGGCGTGATCAGGGCAGCGCCGCAAATCGCCGGGGCCACCATCACAGAGGAATGAGGACATGCGTCCGCGGCAGCAGGCGCCAGTCAACAAGGCTCGACGCAGTCGTTGAACAGAAACTATTATTGAACGCCCGCATCGGCAAGTCCGACGAGGATTCTAGGGACCTGGACATCCGGCTACGCATGCTGGCTGGCCACGGTGCTGACGTCCAAGGGAAATGTCCGCCTAAGTATTCAGCGAGAATGTCACTTTCTATTCCGCGATGGTATCAGATGGCAGCGTTGCCGGAGTTCCCCGAGACCGCCGCGCCGGCGGGGTTTCAGCATCGATGTATCTCCTCACGGTGTCTCTGTGGATGCCCAACTCCCTTGCCATCCCTCGAATCGACAGGCCCGCAAGGCTTGGCCTACTGCACTGCCTTCCAGCGCTCCTTCTACAGAAATGTCGGCTTACGGGGTGTTGCGGTTACCTGCAACTCGGCCACGTCCACATCGTCAATGGCATCGCCGTGACATTTCTGCTGGCCAGTTAGCCAAGACCTTTTCCCTGAACGTCGACAGCCCCAGTGGTACGTTCTGCCGCCGCTCTTGACAACAGGAGGAGGTGACAGCAGAAGTATTCTGCACAATCATCAATCAAAAGTCGGCGAAGTAGTTGGCGTCCAGTTTCTTGACCTCGTAGGTCATTTCGGTGACTACGCCGACACCGTGCTTGATCATCAGTTCAGCCAGTTCCGACCCGTCGATTAAACGGATGAACTGGTTTCCCAACGAGATGGCTTGAGCGGTCTGTCGGGCCGTCAGGCTGAAAGTGGATGTGGTTATAAACACGCCTTTGGTCGCACCTTGCGCGACCAAGCTGCCTGAAAAGTTGCGAATGTCTGGCTCCCCCACCTGGCTGGATGTGTGCCGCTTGGCCTGAACGTAAACCTTCTCCAGGCCCAGGATGTCTTGGTTGAGGAAGCCATCAATACCTTGGTCTCCGCTATGGCCTACTACTCGGCCGTCCCCGTAGCCCATCCTTGACAGTAATTCAACAACCAAGTGCTCAAAACCGGAAGGGGTAACGCCTTTCACACTATCCAAGATTTCGTCGGATAGCATATTCTGGTGTTGCGCATGGCTCTTGGCCATCTGCTCATCCGGAGTAATATCAACAGAGCCCAAAGTGTTGGTTGCAGGTACGGCGGTACTCTCCTGGGATTCGGGCCACAACTTTTGAAGGTCGATAAACTTGATGATGCCTGGCTGATTTGCTAGAAAGTCCCGTCCCGTTTGGGTAATTGCCCACTGGTTACGCTGGGGGTTATTGATCATCCCCGCCTTCTTAAGATCGGTCATGGCCCAGTTGGTACGGTTTTCCATCCGGGACTGCCCACCTGAAGGCACCACTTCTTGCAGGTCGGTATCGGTCAAAGAAAACACAACGGTCAATCGCTCGAGGAACTCCTTCCGAGTCAAACGTTTAGCGGAAGCGTTTGCGATTTCCAACACTGGCCTGTGCAGTTCGTCCAATCTAGGTACAGCCATCCTTCCTGACTCCTTGTTCCATTTTCCTTAGTACTACAGTTGCAGAACAAAGGCGGGTAGAATCAAGGCAGTCAAGGGCTGGAGAGGTGAGGCGGTGGTAGGTGTGATAGAAGATGTGGCAGAGGTGGCCCGTTGGGCCAGGGAATCGAAGGGTACACGAGTGCATTGCGGGACGATTCCGGCGTCCCGAGCCGCGTAGGCGGGCGCTGGACTACCTGCGAGGGCTGCTCAGTCCCGTGGAACGCAAGAACGGCTGGCAACTGGCGGAGCAGGCGGGGGACGCCACCCCCTATGGGGTGCAGCACCTGCTGTCCACCTACGTCTGGGACGCCGACCTGGTTCGCGACGATCTCAGGGACTACGTGGTGGAGCATCTGGGCGACGTCCATGGAGTTCTGGTGGTGGACGAGACGGGGATTTCTGAAGAAGGGGAACAAGTCCGTTGGGGTGCAGCGGCAGTATAGCGGCACGGCGGGGCGGATCGAGAACTGCCAGATCGGGGTATTTTTGACCTACACGCCTCTGCCCAAGGGAGGACCCTGATGGACCGGGAACTCTACCTGCCTCGGGTGTGGGCTGATGACCTGGAACGGAGGCGAGAGGCTGGGGTGCCTGAGAAAGTGGCATTCCGCACCAAGCCGCAACTGGCCCGGCGGATGCTGGAGCGGGCGCTGGAATCGGGAGTGCCCTTCGGCTGGGTCACTGGGGACGAAGTCTACGGCAACGACCGCAAACTGCGGCTGTGGCTGGAGCGGCGAGACGTTCCCCACGTGCTGGCCGTCAGGAGCAACGAGAAGCTGTGGGCAGAGACGGACAAGGGATGGCGACAGGTGCGGGCGGACCGGCTGGCGCCTAGGGTGGAGGAACCCGGCTGGGTGCGGCGCAGCGCGGGCGACGGCGCCAAGGGACCCCGGGTATACGATTGGGCGCGGGTGGAGATCCGGCCCCTGAAGGAGCCGGGCAAGGGGTACTGGCTGCTGGTCCGGCGCAGCATCGCCGAGCCCGGGGAGTTGGCCTATTACGTCTGCTTCGGCCCGGTTGATACGACTCTGGAGGAACTGGTGCGGGTGGCCGGAACTCGTTGGACCATCGAAGAATGCTTTAAGGAGGCCAAGGGAGAGGTGGGTCTGGACCAGTATGAAGTCCGGAAATGGGATGGCTGGTACCGGCACATCACCCTGGCGATGCTGGCCCACGCCTGCCTGGCGGTGGTCAGGCGCCAGGCGTTGGAACAAGGAGGTCCGAGGGAAAAGGGGGCTCTCCCAGCTTGGACGAAAAGCTGATACCCCTGACGGTGCCCGAGGTCCGGCGGTTGCTCTACCGGCTGATATGGAGACATCAACCTACGGACGAATCAGTGCTGCGGTGGTCCCGGTGGAGACGGCGGCACCAGGCAACGGCCCGGCGCTGCCATTACCGACGCCGCCTGAAACTCCTCACCACATTTCTGCAACTGTAGTATTAGAACCTGTCTACGATCTCTGAAATAGGTTAAGTTGAGACTATCACCAGGGGAGGGGTAATCATGTCTCATTCCTATCCCAGCGACATCAGCCGGGAGCAATTCGCCCGTATTCTGCCGACGTTGGAGTCGGCCCGACGCCGGACCAAGCCCCGCACCGTGGACTTATATGACGTTTTCTGCGGCGTACTGTACCTCCTGAAAAGCGGGTGCCAGTGGCGAATGCTGCCGGCGGACTTCTCCAATTGGCGCACTTGCTACCAGTATTTCCGGCAATGGAGCGAGCGGCCTGGCCCAGGTCAGGATTCCATTCTGGAGCAAGTCCTAAAAAAAATCGGTTGGCGCGGCCCGACAAAGCAATGGACGGAAAGAGCAGACCAGCTTCTGCATCGTGGACTCCCAGAGCGTCAAGAACACGGACACCGCCGGGCACAAGGGCTATGACGCAGGCAAGAAGGTGTCGGGAATCAAGCGTCACATCGCGGTGGACACGCAGGGATTGCCCCATGGGATACACGTGACTACCGCCGACGTTACCGACCGGGCCGGGGCTTTGGCGATGTTTGACCGGCGCCGGGACGACCTCAGTCAAGTGCAGAACGTGCTGGTGGACGGGGGTTACACCGGGAAGCCCTTTGCCACTGCGGTGCAAGGCCTGTTGGGAGCCTCGGTGGAAGTAGTGAAACGCAACGAACTGCACACCTTCGTGGTGCTGCCGAAGCGATGGGTGGTGGAGCGGTCTTTCGCCTGGCTGGAAAAGTGCCGCCGACTCTGGAAGAACTGCGAAAGAAAGCTCAATACCAGCCTGCAAATGGTGGTGCTTGCCTTCACGGTGCTAATCCTAAAAAGATTGTAAACAGGCTCTTAGACGGTGAGAGGGTTACCGTGGGGGGCGGACAACCACAGCGCGCTCCTCAGGATTGACCGGTTCTAGTCGGCAGCGGCGGCGGCGGCGTACCACTCGGGTCCTTCCTCGCCCGGCTCGGGCAGTACGAACCCGCCCTCCATGGTCCAGGACGCCGGGTTCTCGGTGATGCGCCCGCTGATCGAACCGGCCGGCACGTCACCTATCTCGCGGAAGGCGTTGGTCAGATCGGACAGCAACTGCTGCTTGAGATCAGCGGGGCGGCCGGCGCGGTTGGCTCCGTCCAGATAGAACGGGGTGTCAAACTCACCTGTCTCGCCCTCGGGAGTCTCGATGAAGGTGACCGACACAAAGCCCCGGGGAGCGCCCGTTGATCCGCAGTGGATGTCGGTGAACGCCAACGCTATTTCCTGACGTTGCTCGAAGGACAGGGCATCTTTGGGAATGATACAGCGGTAGTGGGGCATAGTTTTCTCCTTGTGTTGGCGTACCGGGCGCTAGCGCGCGGGATTGCCAAGCTGCCTTCGCATTGGCGGTCGGCGTAACTCTCTGCTCGTGGGAAGAGGGATTAATTCTCCCTGCGGTCGCGGGCGGACACCACCAGCTCGTCGGTGGTGCAGCCGGTGAGGTCGATCCACATATCCTGGATGGTTTGCATCAAGCGGACGCGGGTTTCCTGCCGGCAGCCGGGCGGTATCTCGCCGCGCACCGCCGACGTGGTGGACAGCCTTCCGCCGCGGAACCCGAACCCGTGGGGAACCTCGATCCAGTTCACCGACACGTCATCGGGATCGCCGCTCAGTACGGACGCGCAGATGCGGGCCAATTCCAACTCCAGGCGGGGCCGCAATTCCTCGGGAATTATCCCCTCCTGGATTGTACAGTTGAAGGTTATGTCGGCCATCTTCAAAATCCATCAGGTCGGCAAATACTTGGGATTTGTGCCTCCGCCGCAGATTATCACAGCGGTTGTCCCCACGCAATTCAGCCGGAATATGCGAAAATGCTGCATCTCCAGCAGTCGCTGGGCCAGCGATCTGGCGCGCTGCGAACAAGGATTATCCATGTGTAGAAGCATCAAAACCCTGCGCTCGGCAGAAACGCCGGCCACCCATGAAGAGACGCAGGCCGCCGCGCTGCAATTCGTACGCAAGGTCAGCGGGTATCGCACGCCTTCGCGCGCCAACGAAGTTGCCTTCAATAAGGCGGTGGATGAAATCGCCCGGATCACCGACACGCTGCTTCAATCGCTCCGCACCCGCTCTAACGCCTGAAATAGCGGCCGACTCTGCCGGCTCGCCGCTCGCGGTGACCCCCGGCTTCGGCGTTTGCTGATTGCATGGGCGAAGTTCCGCGTCCATGTGCCCTTGTGCTATGTTAGGTGTCGCAACAATACAGAAACCATAATCCAAACTCTCAGGAAGGTATCATCATGCCCACAATGACCGGCGGCCAGGCTCTCATGCGCTCACTGTATCTGGAGGGGGTGCGAGTCATATTCGGGCTGCCCGGCGTACAGCTTTATCACGCCCTGGACGCCCTGAACGACGTGCCGGGCATTCGGTTCATTACCACCCGCCACGAGCAGGCCACCACCTACATGGCCGACGGTTACGCCCGGGCCGGCGGGGGTGTGGGCACCGCGCTGATGGTACCCGGTCCCGGATTGCTGAACGCGTCCGCCGGCCTGAGCACGGCCTACTCGGCGTCGTCTCCGGTGCTGGTGGTTTGCGGCCAGATCGAACGCGACCTGATTGGCATGGACCGCGGGATGCTGCATGAAGTCAACGACCAGCAGGACGCCATCCGGCCCATCACCAAATACGTTGAGCGCATCATGACTCCCGAAGCCGCGCCCGGCGCCGTCCACGAAGCCTTCCGTCAGCTCACCACTGGGAGGCCCCGCCCGGTGGAAATTTGAAATGCCTCCGGAAACGATGGCGGACTCTGCATCCGTGTCCCTGATGGAAGCGGAAGGCTATCCCCGCACGTCCGCACCGCCCGAGCGGGTAGCCGAAGCGGCCCGCCTGCTGAGAGAGGCCCGGCGCCCCCTGATTTGGGCCGGCGGCGGCGTTATAGCCTCGGAAGCATCGGCGGATTTGGTGCGGCTGGCCGAACGACTCCAGGCTCCCGTCATCACCACCGCAGAGGGCAAGGGAGCCATTAGCGATAGACACCCGCTGGCCCTGGGGTCCCTGCGACTGCGCAACGATCCGGTGGCCAAGGACGAACCAAACTTCGATATCATACTGAGCGTGGGCACCCGTATGGCTTTCCCGGCCTGGCTGGGCGGCCAAAAAGTGGTGCAAATCGACATTGACCCCGAAGAGCTGGGACGCAATTGGGACAACACTTACGGAGTCGCTGGCGATGCGCGCACTGTGATGGCGCAGATCGACGCCGAGTTGTCCTCCACAATGACGGAAGAGCGCCCGTCCTTCGCCGCCGATGCCGCCGCACTGCGCGCCCACCGGGCCGCCTCCGCGCTGCGACCCGAACCCCAGGAGTCATTGCTGGCCGCAGTGAGGGCGGCTGTTCCCGAAGAGGGCATCCTGATTTCGGGCATGACGCAGATGGGCTACTACGCCCGCGCCTTCTGGCCGACCTACGAGCCGCGCACGTTCATCACGTCCAGCTACTCCGGCAACCTGGGCTACGCCTATCCCACCGCGCTGGGCGCCAAAGTGGCCCAGCCCGACCGTCCGGTGGTGGCGCTGTGTGGAGACGGCGGGTTCCTGTTCAATTCGCAGGAACTGGCGACGGCGGTGCAGCACGGTATTAATGTGGTGGCCGTGGTGTTCAACGACAATGCCTATGGCAACGTGTTGCGCGACCAGGTAAACCGGTTCGAGGGTCGCGTGGTGGGAGCCGAGCTGCACAACCCCGATTTCGTGAAGCTGGCCGAGGCCTACGGAGCGCGGGGCGTGCGGGTTCAGGGACCAGAAGCGCTGGAATCGGCCATCCGGGAAGCCATCACCATTGACGCCCCCAGCCTCATCGAAGTCCCGGTGCAAATGATGCCCACCCCGTTTGAGGGGTGAGGGGGTTTAATTGCCCATAGAGGTATCACCATGCCCAAAGTCAATCCGGAAATACTGGTTTGGGCGAGAGAGACGGCCCGTCTTGAGTTGGACGAAGCAGCCAGAAAACTCGGCTTCCGAGATACTCTCAAGCGTAGAGCCAAAGACCGTCTCAATGCCTTGGAAATGGGCGAAGATGAACCGTCTCGGTCAGTGCTGGTTAAGATGGCGCAACAGTACCGCCGTCCCCTACTAACCTTCTATCTGTCCAAACCTCCTGCGAAAGGGGAAAGGGGGGTGGATTTCCGCACGTTGCCCGCTGAACATTCGGGCGCCGATGAAGCCCTCTTAGACGCGTTGGTGCGGGATGTCCGGGCACGGCAGAGCATGGTGCGGGCGGTTTTGGAGGATATGGAGGAGGATGAACCGCTGGAGTTCGTCGGCTCCCGTAGGACCGAGGACGGTGCGGCGGCAGCGCTGTCATCATTGCAGGCGCTGGTTGACGTAGATTTGGTGGCTTACCGCAGGCAGCGCGACGCCGCAACAGCGTTTGGCCTTTTGCGGGCAAGTGTGGAAAGAGCAGGGATATTCGTGCTGATTAAGGGCGATATAGGCAACTATCTAACCGCGATAGACACCAGCGTATTCAGAGGTTTTTCCATATCGGATGAAGTGGCGCCCTTTATAGTGATCAACGACCAAGACGCCAGACCTGCTTGGTCTTTCACCCTGTTGCATGAGACGGTTCATCTATTACTGGGACAAACCGGCGTAGGCGACGCACGCGCCGATAGCGAAGTTGAGCGTTTCTGTGATGACGTTGCCGGAGAGTTTTTGCTTCCGATGGAAGAATTGGACCAGTTAGTTCTGGATCAAAGCGGCGATATAGGAGCCATATCGGAGCGAATCAGCATGTTCGCAAGCCAAAGGAATCTCAGCCGCGCTATGGTGGCTTACAAAGCATTCCGACGTGACCTCATCAGCCAAGTGACGTATGGTCAGCTCAGCGCCACTTATCGTCAGCAGTGGCGAGCGGATCGGGAACATACCCGGGCGCAAGCACGTGAGCAGGAAGGAGGGCCCAGTTTCTACATTGTGCGTCGCTACCGATTGGGCAATAGAATCGCAGATTTGGTTCAGCGTACGATGAGAGCTGACGTTTTGTCGACATCCAAGGCGGCCAGAATTCTGGGGGTTAAATCCAGACAAGTACAACCCTTGCTCGATTCAGGCCGTCTTGAAAACAATTATGCTTTACCTTCTTGACGCGAATGTGTTCATAGATGCAAATCGTGATTATTACCCTCTTGATAGGTTCCCGGAATTTTGGGACTGGCTAGTAGCAATGGGAGAGCATGGGTCGATTAAAATTCCACGGGAAATCTATGAGGAAGTCGTACATCCACCACCAGTACGGCACGATGACGTGGTCGATTGGTTAAGAGGCAATCGAGATCGGCTACTTCTTGGTGAGGAAGTTGATGCGAGTTTAGTGGCCCAGGTGGTGGAGCAAGGGTACGCGAGCGACCTGACTGATGATGAGATTGAAAAGATTGGCCGCGATCCGTTTCTAATCGCTTATGCGATGGTCGATGTCCAAGAACGATGCGTAGTGACCAATGAGCGTTCCAGGCCAAACCGCACCCGCGCTAATCGGCATATTCCGGACGTATGCTTAGACTTCGGGGTGCGCCCTTATGACACGTTCAGGTTCATACGTGAGCTTGACTTCCGTACTGATTGGCGAACGCGGCCGTAAAACACCGCGCCAGACAACTTTGCTTGGCCGGTACAGTCACATCCAAAAGTCGAAAAGGGTGATCTCTATGCGGCAAGTGGTTCTCCACCCAGGGGAAGATGGCTATTGGTAAGCCGAATGCCCCAGTCTGCCCGGCTGTGTCAGCCAGGGCGAAACCAGTCAGGGTGCGATCGCCAATATCAAGGAGGCTATTGAAGGATACATTAACATTCTTGAAGATGCTGTCCTGCCGGTCCCGGAGGAACGCTTTGAGATGTTAGTTGTAGCCGTATAAATCGATTGCCCCGAGTTTCGGGGCGCGAGTGCGTCGGCGCGCTTTCCAAAGCAGGGTTTATATCCGGCGGCAACGGGGTAGCCGCATCATCATGCGGCGCGACAATCCCTTTGGTCAGGAACTACGACCTGACCAAAGGGAATTGGACACGGGAACATTACGAGCCATCGTCCGACAAGCCGGTCTGGGAGTAGAGGGATTCTCGCATCTGCTGTGACCTCGACTCGCGCGATTTGTCGTTAGGCCCCTCCCCACTGTGCTATTATGCGCCCATGCGGCGTATCAGCGCCGGTTCGCACTCTGCTTTACGACTTTCGCTCTATTCAGGAGGTTATGATGTCCGGAAACTATACAATCAGCGTGGGCACCATCGGGGGCGGCCTGTCCGTTAGCCCAGACGGTGGCGAAAGCTGGAACCGTATCCGTAATCCACTGCCCACCGAGTGCAATATCCGCACGCTTGCCGTCGATCCCAACGACCGGCACCGCATCTACGCCGGCTCCGACGGCGGCCTTTTCCGCACCGACGACAACGGCTCCACTTGGGAGTACGTGGAATCCCCCATGGACGACCTGCAGATCTGGTCGGTCGGGATTGACCCGGACGACAGCGACACAGTGTTCGTGGGCACCCGCCCCAATGCCTTCCGCTCCCGCGACGGTGGCAAGAACTGGGAAGAGCTGGACCTGGGAGTAAGGATGCCCTGCCCCATCGGCATCCCGCGCACGACCAACATCATCGTCGATCCTCGGGACACCCGCACCGTGTGGGCCGGCATCGAGGTTGACGGCGTATACCGCAGCCTGGACGGCGGCGACAACTGGACTCGCCTGCCCGACCTGGGGCCCGATCCGTTCCATGGCGATATCCACGGAATGGCGATCAAGCCCGGCGCCAATGCCGCCATCTACTGCACCACGCCGTTTGGCATTTCCACCAGCAACGACGAGGGCGAGAGCTGGGAGCTCCACGAGTTCCCGCGCTTCCACGCCGAAGACACTCGTTCCTACTGCCGCGGCATGGTCATCAAGCCCGACAACCCCGACGTCATGTTCGTAGGGAACGGAGACACCATCCCCGGCGTTACCGGAGCCATTCGCCGCACTCGCGACGCCGGCGGGTCCTGGGACGCCCCCGATCTGTCCACCACCCCCAACTCGGTGGTGTACTGGTTCGCGGCCAACCGCCACCTTCCCGACGTCATGGTAGCCGCCAGTATCTACGGCTACCTGTACGTCAGCTCAGACGGCGGCGATTCGTGGGACAAGCTTCAGAAGGAATTCGGCGAGATCCGTTCGTTGGCCTTGACGCCAAACAGCTAGTCTCCGCCTGATCCCGCAAGAATGCGCGACTGCCCCTCTCCTTTACAGGGAGGGGCAGTTTTTAGATTGCCTCGGCCATCTGCGTTTCACGAGTACCCACCGCTTACCTTGTTTGAATAAGCGAGTACATATACGATATATATCAAAGCAGGGGAAAACAGGAGCCAAAACACACGTAGCAACATGGGGCTTGAGCCTGGCGGCTCAAATCCCTGAACCCATCGCCGAGGAATGGAGAGTGCGTGATGGCTCAGCGATCGAGATTAGTCCGAGAAATTGCAACGAATCGCCCAGCCAAACCTCTTCCAAACCGGGAATATGACCATATTCAGGAGCGCACCTAATGCCAACCTTCGACTCCGACGGCGTCCACATTTTCTACCAGTCTACCGGCGAGGGATTTCCCCTCATCTGGAGCCATGAATTCGCCGGCTCTTATGAGAGTTGGGAGCAGCAGGTACGCTACTTCAGTCATCGTTACCGGGTGATCACCTACAACGACCGCGGCTATCCGCCGTCAGACGTTCCAACCGATCCGGAGGCGTATTCGCAGGACATTACCATCGAAGACCTGCGCCGGCTGATGGACCATCTCGGGCTGGAACAGGCCTACATCGGCGGGTTGTCCATGGGCGGCAACGTGGCCCTCAATTTTGCTATCCGGTATCCGGAGCGGTGCCGCGCCATTATCGTGGCGTCGGCTGGCTCTGGCACCACCCACAATGAGGCATTCCGCACCGGCGGCGAGGCGATGGCGGCCCGTCTGCTGGACGAGGGCACGCCCCCGGTGATGAACGACTACGGGAGCGGGCCGACCCGCGTGCAGTTGCAGCGGAAAGACCCCAGGGGCTACGAGGAGTTCATGCGCCTGCTGCTGGGGCACAACGCCCGCGGCTCAGCCTACACCTTCCGCGGCGTCCAACTGAAGCGACCCACCGTCGATCAGATCATCCCGCAAATGAATGCCCTGGAGGTGCCGACCCTCATCATGGCCGGTGACGAAGACGATCCCTGCCTGGAACCGTCGGTGATGATGAAGCGGGCGATCCCCAACAGCGGACTGGTGCTGTTTCCCCAGTGCGGCCATACCATCAACCTGGAAGAACCGGCCCTGTTCAACCAACTGGTGTCCGATTTCCTCACGGCGGTTGAGGCCGGCAAATGGGCCGAACACCCGCTGGGGGAGACCGCCTATACCACTGGTTCACGGTAGAGACGGCCCACGCCCCAACCCCTCTCCCGGTGGGAGAAGGGCTTTTTCTCCCGGCGGGCTGTTCCCTCTACCGGCTGGAGAGGGGCTTTGTTCATGTGGGGATGCTAACCGCCCCAGCCCACGGGGATAACCTCCCGAAACTGCTGCATGGCCTCGATGTGCTGGGCCACCGAGCTGAGGGGGCCTCGGCGGGCTTCGGCCATGATGTGGGTGGCTCCCAGGTCTCTCCACCCTTCGGCTTCGGCCAGCCATTCCTCCGGAGATTTGTCCGGCATCCGGAGCCGGCCCGCCAACCCGACGTCCGAGGACTGCCTGCCGGCCTCGGCGATGTAGGTTTCCATCTTGCCCAACACAGCGCGGGCGGTGTCATCCGGCCCGAAGCTGGGGAACCAACCGTCCCCCAGGCGTGCGATGCGGCGCAAAACCACGTCCCGCGGCACCGGCCCGGCGGTTCCTCCCGCTCCAAACCAGACCGGAATGGGACGCTGAACCGGCAGCGGGTTGATGCCGGCGGATCGTACCGAATGCCACTGCCCCTGGAAATCCACGACTTCCTGCGTCCACAGGGCGCGCATCAGGTCAATTTGCTCCTCGGAGCGAAGGCCGCGGGTGGTGAAGTCTTCGCCCAACGCCTCAAACTCCACGTGGTTCCAGCCCACGCCGATGCCCAGCGTGAGGCGTCCGCCGCTGAGGACGTCGATCTCGGCGGCCTGCTTGGCGACCAACGCGGTCTGGCGTTGCGGCAAAATGAGGATACCGGTAACCAACCGGACGCGGGTGGTGATGGCAGAGATGAACGCCAGCGTCGTCAGCGATTCGTGAATCACGCTGTGGTGCGTGTAATAGTGGTCGCGGACATGATCGTGGTGGGCCGGGTCGGCTCCCAGAACGTGGTCGGCGATGAACAGGTAATCGAACTGCAAATCCTCGACGGCCTGCACGTACTCGCGGATAGAGCCCGCGTCGGGGCCAATCTCGGTTTGGGGAAATATTGCGCCAATTTGCATCGCAACCTCCGATAGTTGCTGTCAGAGAATCTGATCGTGTTGCCTGAATAATATGGTTAGGGGTGGTCGCCATTCGTGCTGAAACGCTGGCCTACCCCCGGTACTCGTCGCCGCAGTCGCCGATGATCTGATAAAGATCGCGGGACTCTCGCAGCACGGAATCAATTTGTTCCACATCTTCAGCATCCAGTTGGAAGCTGAACACCCGGGCGTTTTCGGCGATGTGCTCCGCCACTCCCAGCCGCGCGCCGACAATTACTCCGCCCACCGCCGGGCGATCCAGCACATAACGGACGGCTACGTTGGCGATGCTGACGCCATGTCTGTCGGCCACCGCTTTTAGCGCCGTCAACAGTTGCTGGAACAGCTGCCAACCGCCCCACGCATCGACCATCTGCTTTGTATTTGCGGAGGCTCGCGGTGGTCAACGCTGAATAACCGGGCTCGGGCTGTCCCAGATATCGGTCGGAGAGCAGGCCGCCGCAGAGAGTGCCATAAGCCAGGAGCCACACCCTGCGTTCCTGGCACAGCTGGGACATCTGGACCTCAGGCCGGCGGTCGATCAGGGAATATTGAACCTGATTGGAAACGACGCGGATGTCGTGGTCTCCAATTACCCGCAGGCGTTCGGTGTCGAAATTGGTGAGGGCCAGGCGGTGAATCTTGCCCTCATCGCGCAATTCGGCCAGATGGCCCAGAGCGTCCAGATAACGGTTGTCGCTGTACTCCCACCAGTGGAACTGCAGCAGGTCAAGCTTCTCCACCCCCATGCGCCGTCGGGAGATGTCGACGTTGTTCTCCACGATCTGCCTGGTCATCGGGCCCGGACGGGGCACCCACTTGGTGAAGGCCTGGATGCCGGCCAGCGCATCGTTGCCTCTGGCCGCCGCCAGTTGACTCCGGAACTCGCCGATAAAGTCCTCGGCGGGGCCGTAGTGGTCGGCCAGGTCGAAGGTGGTAAACCCGGCGTCCAGGTAGTCGAACATGTTCCCGATAGCCGCCGCCGGATCGATGCGGCCATGGGCCCCGACACCTGCCACATGCCATTCAATATGCGACAAATGGGCAGGTCTCTCGCGAACTGCAACCGGCTTTCCGTTGGGAGCGTCATGGGCGACACCTTATGATGAATTGGCGGTTGGAAACGCTCCGATTGTACCACCCCAACAATGACGGCCCACCCGATGATGAGGGTCCACTGCCGTTATGTTACGATGACGCCAAAACATCGGCCGCTTCTACGACTTTTCAATCCGCCCACAGGAGGCACCCCCATGACTTCACGACAGCCCATCCGCATCGGACTAATTGGTGCCAACATCCACCAGGGTTGGTCGCCGCGCGCCCACCTGCCGGCGCTGGCCGCTCACCCCGACTTCGACCTCGCCGCCGTCTGCACCACCCGCCAGGAATCCGCCGACGAAGCGCGGGCAGCCTTCAACGCCGGCGCCGCCTACGACGACTACAACAAGATGCTCGCCGACGGCAACCTAGACGCCGCCACCATCTCCCTGCGTGTGCCGCGCCACTACGATCCGACGATGGCCGCGCTGAAGGCCGGCAAGCACGTTTTTACCGAGTGGCCGCTGGGTCGCACCACCGCCGAGGCCATCGAGATGGCCGATGAAGCCCGCAAGCAGGGGGTCAAGACGGCAGTGGGATTGCAGGCCCGCGCCAACCCGGCAGTTGCCCACCTGCGCAAACTGATCGCGGACGGATATGTGGGCCGCGTAATGACCTGCCACGTCCGCCTGATGCGCGAGGGCGTAATGACCCGCGACTCGGGGCGCACCTGGCAGCGCGAGGACGAATCAGGCGCACATACCCTTACCATCGCCTGCGGCCACACCATCGACGCCCTGATGAGCGTCGTGGGTGAGTTCGCCGACGTGTCCACGGTCGTCAGCACCCAGGCCACCACTTGGCACGAGACCGACACGGGCAACGACCTGCCGGTAACTTCACCCGATAACATTCTGGTGAGCGGCAATCTGCAGAGCGGCGGCGTCGCGTCGGTGCAGATTGGCAACACGGCGTGGGCCGGCAGCGGCTACCGCATGGAGATATACGGCGACGAGGGCACGCTGGTCGCTGTGTCGGTAGACTCACCGCAGTTGAAGGAAGTAAACATCCGCGGCGCCCGCGGCGGCAACGACCTGCAAGACCTCGTCCCCTCCGAGGAACTGATCCTGGCTCCCGAGATGCCAGCCAACGAGGCCTACAACGTGGGGCAGCTGTACAGCAAATTCGCCGCTTCCATCCGTGGCACTTCCAACGGCGAGGACGCGGTGCCCGATTTCGACCACGCGGTCGGCCTGCACCGGTTTATCGACGCCATCCGCCAGTCCAGCAACGAGGGCCGTCGCATCGCTACCGCCTGATACCGGAAGTAACAACCCAGCGAGTGTGGCCAAACCAAACGCCCCGGAGTCGGAAGACCCCGGGGCGTTTTCATTTCGCTGGCAGAACCAGCCGCAGAGTTTAGTCGGCGGTGATGGTGGCGGTCGCAGAGGCGTCCACGATGGGCCGGTTGGTCCTGGCGTCCACTTCGAATGGGGAGTAGAGCTCCAGCTCCTTGCCCATCTCGCGGACAGCGGGGATGACTTCTTCGCCCATCAGGCGAAGGCTGCGCATCTGGTCATCGTGGGTCATGGCGCCGTCGCCGTCCCAGAAGAACACGCTACCGGGCCGCAGGTATTCCAGAACCTCACGGATCTTGGGGATAACCGTCTTGGGGGTTCCGGCGATGATGGTGCTATCGGCCACCTGGTCTTCGTAGGGCCGCCGGTTGGTGCCGAAGCGTCCGGCGGGGCCGAAGGCCGAGGCGGACAGGCGGCGGGAGTTGCGGGACGTGTGGCCGGGCAGGCTCATGATGGCGGGGTTGATGCCGCCCTCGTTGCCGGCCAGGAAGGGGTTGCTGACGCCGGACAGGTATTTCCGCGCGACTTCTTCCGCCTTCTCCTCGGTCTCGTCGACGTGCACCTTCCACAGGTAGGCTACGTTCTGGGTGCCCGACTCGTAACCATTCTCGGCGGCGATGTCGTGGTACAGCTGGAACGCTTCGCGGGTGGGCTCCAGCTTGGTGGCCAGCAACACCAGCGGATAGCGCTTCTCGGCGCACCACTTGACGGTCTCGACCGACACGGTGGACGGGATCCAGACCTGCGGGTGCGGCTCCTGCAGCGGGCGCGCCCAGGGGTTCACGTACCGGTAGTGGAAGTGCTTGCCCTCCCAGCGGAACGGGCCGGGATCGGTCCAGGCCTTGATGATGAGGTCGTGGGCCTCTTCGAACCGTTCGCGGTTGAAGTGGGGCGGAGAGTTATGGGACCAGCTCTCACGACCACCGCCGCGGACGAAACCGGACACCAGCCGACCGTGGGAGATCATGTCGATCATGGACAGCTGCTCGGCCAACCACAGGGGGTCGTCCCAGATGGGGAGCACGTTGCCCAGGATGATGATTTTGACCTTGTTGGTGATGCGGGCCAGGATGGAGGCGCCGACGTTGGTAACACCCTGCATACAGAAGGGTGTGGAGTGGTGCTCGTTGAGCATCACGGCGTCGAAGCCCATTTCCTCGGCGTAAACTTTCTCATCGAGGTAGCGGTTGTAGAGCTGGGCGCCGACCTCGGGACGGTAGTGGCTATTGGAAATACCCAGGTCAACGCTCTGGGTGCCCATGAGCCCGGAACTTTCATCCTGCCAGGGCTGTTCGGTGAAATGACCAATCAGCATGAGGCCTCTCCTTGAATGGCGTGCTTGGCGGCAGACCGCCTGAATAAAGGTGGCTTGATGGGCGACAGTCTAACAGGGGAGGGGAAACGGGGCAAGGCGGGGAAGGGCCCAGCGAAGGATACTCCTCAGGAAACCTCCTGGGATTAGCGACGGGCGGCGTCACATGCGGCTAGGTTTACGGAAGGCTATGGGACTACACCGAGCAACACCAGAGGCACCGCCGGAACTCCTCGTCCTTGACGAAGAACATTGACTAAACCCCTCTCATAATATGGTACCCCTGATGACATCTCTTGCTCTAGTTCCTTCATTGGCACTATCTCCATCCCGACGTCGATGATGTCTGAGACGAAAAAACTGAGATGTTTTACAAACAGATCATGTGCTACGAATGAATATTTGCCAAATTGGACTTCGACTGCAACCCGATCTTTCACGAAATCCGTTTGGTTATAGGATTCGACTAGGAGTATAGCCTGCTTCTTCGATTGCAAGTTTTTGTACGCCCGGATCCAAGTTATAAACGCGGCGCATTAATCGCTCGTCAAAAGCTACCCAAAATCGCCTCCGTTGTTGTACCCATTCTCGCTGCTCGAATTCCCATTTGAACGCAAAGTTCAAGTCAGTCGGTGAGTACAATGTTCGCCCTAACTTGGTTTTATCCCTCGAGATTTTAGTTCGGCAACGTGCGGCGTCCACGCCTTCGATCACATTCTGAACTTCAGTCCACAACTGGGGTTGGTGCACAATCAAATATTCCTCACCGTTCAGGTGCTAATATCGCGCCGCTATCTTCATGATTGGCCGCCCCGCGGCTTGGATGTATCATAGATGGGCTTGCCCATCGGGCGAGTTTTGAAGACGCCCAGATCCCATTGGTGCACCCTCTGCCGGGCTATGGTTACGTATTCGCGGACCGTATCGCATACATAAGCCGAGCGTCCATGTTTCAAAGCGGCGATCACCGATGAACCCACGCCCATGTACGGATCTAATATGGAATCGTGGAGGTCAGTCATAGACACGACCAGCCGTTCTACTAGCTCCACCGGGAATTGGCAAGGATGAATCGTCTTTTCCAGATGATTACTTTTCACATTTGGGATTTCCCAAACGTCACCAGGATTCTTGCCTTTGGGATTACCAGATATTTCCCCTATGTTGGGACCCTTGAAATGTCGTTTCCCCGGATATTTTGCTGGTACGCGAATAGTGTCCAGGTTCCAGGTGTAATCGTCGCTTTTAGTCCACCAATTAATCGTCTCGTAACGGTCCGACAATCTTCGTGTCGAATGCAATCCGTGCCCAAAGTGCCAAATAATCCGGTTGCGAAGTTTGAGCCCATGCTGACGAAAGATAGGGTATAAGACAGCATCCAATGGAATAATCTCGCCATTCTCGACGTAATTACCCACCTGCCAGCACAGCGTTCCGCGGTCGTGCAAAAGGCGAACACCCTCGGATATCACCGATTTCTGTGCCTCAAGATAGTCATCGAATGACGACTTTGTCTCGTATTCTTTGTCCAAGTTATACGGTGGTGAAGTCACGATCAATTTCATTTGTTCACTAGGGAGCCGTTTCATGAACGAAAGGTTGTCCTCCAGTGCGATTATCGGCCTGGCCACGGCAGCGGAAGGATCCCATTCCTCCGATGAACATTGCGAGGGTAAGCAGCGATAAGGTTCGCTCCGGGACTGGCTCGGCATTGTCAGTTGTGTTGCAGAATAGTTCATTTGGTATGGCCTGGGGGTTAGATCATACTGCATAACAGAGAAACGTTCACAAACCGTGGGGGGCATGCTAGCAATTATCGACAACCCTCGCAACGCCCTGCCTGTCACCACCCCCAACGAATGTTACAATCCACCCACGCTTTTTCGAACTTATACCGCCACGAGGACTAATTTGTTATGAGCATAGATGTCGCAACCGCTATCGCCCGCATTCTGAAGCAGGAAGGTGTGGAGTGGGTCTCCACCTTCCCCGTCTGTCGCATCAACAACGCCCTGGGACGCGAGGGCATGCCCATGATCATGATGCGCGACGACCGCTACGCCGTTGCCCTGGCCGACGCATTCTCCCGCGTCACCGGCGGCGACCGCATCGGTGTCTGCACCGTGCAGGGTGGAGTCAACGGCGCTGGCCTGCAGTATTCCTATCCCGGTCTTGCCCAGGCCTTTGAGGACAACTCGCCGATGCTGTGCATCACCGACGGCGTGCCGGCAGGCAGCACCGAAAATACGCTGTTCGACGTTACCACCAGCCTCAAAACCGTTACCAAGTGGTTCGGCTACATCGACCGTCCCGAGCGGGTGCCCGAGTTCATGCGCCGCGCCTTCACCATGCTCCGCAGCGGCCGGCCGGGACCGGTGGTGCTGGCCGTGCCCAACGCCGCCGGCATCTACGACGAAACCGTCGATCCTTACGCACCAGTCAAGGGCTGGAAATCCGCGCCGGATCCTTCCGACGTTGTCACCGCCGTAGACCTGCTAATGGGCGCGCAGAACCCGCTGATCTACGCGGGCGAGGGCGTCATCTACGCCGGAGCCTCTGCCGAATTGACGGCATTCGCGGAGCTGGTCAACACACCTGTCATTACCACGCTGAAGGCCAAGGGAGCTTTTCCGGAGAACCACCCGCTATTCGTCGGCGTGCGCGGCGACCATCCCATCGAGTATCTGGAAAAAAGCGACGTCATTCTCGCGGTTGGCTCCAGCCTGTCACCCGGTCGGTTCACCCACGGGATACCCAACGCGCCAGGCAAAACCATCATCCAGTGCAACCTGGACGAGTTCTACCTGAACCGCATCTACCCGACCCACCACGCCGTCATCGGCGACGCCAGATTCACGCTGCAAGCCCTTGCCGACGAGGTATCGCGTCGCACGTCGGGAGCCGGCCGCCCCGCCAACGGTGTGGTCGCTGAGGTCAAGGCCGCCCGCGACGCCGGCCTGGCCCAGTACCGCGAAGTGATGGTGTCAGACGACACGCCCATCAATCCGTACCGCGTGTATGGCGACTTTATGAAGGTGCTTGATCCGTACAATTCCTTCGTGACCCACGACTCCGGCAACACGCGCGACCAGCTCAGCACGGTGTACGACACCCTGATTCCCCGGGGGTTCCTGGGATGGGGCAACATCTCCACGCTGGGCTTCGGACTGGCGGCGGCCCTTTCGGCAAAGCTGGCCTTCCCCCAGCGGCAGTGCGTTGCGGTAACTGGCGATGCCGGCGTCGGCTACATGCTGGGCAACCTGGAAGTACCCGTGCGCCAGAACATCGGCATCACGGTGGCACACATCAGCAACGGCGGTTTCGCCGGCTACGGCCCCGGGTTCTGGGGCGACGGCCACGACCCCTACACGCACCGAGTGTTGGGCCCGGAGGACCTGGACATGTCGCGGGTGGCATCCGAACTGGGTCTCCACGCCGAGCGGGTCACCGAGCCGCGGGACGTGATCCCCGCCATGCAGCGCGCGCTGGCGGCCAACGACACCGGACAGCCATCGTACATCGAGTTCATCTGCAGCCAGTACCCGATCTACGGAGATTGGGCTCCCACCCACGTGGCCCACTGACCATTTGGCACGGCCCTCACCCCAACCCCTCTCCCGATGGGAGAGGGGCCGAAACTACGGGTAGCGTCCGTTCTTCCTAAGCCTGTCGAAGGACGGCTGGGGATGAGCGGACCTCTTCCCGCATGTGCTATGCACCGGTTTACCACAAACCGTGATTGCGGACTGGCTAACCTGGCTCCCTGGTCAGTTCGGCGTAGCGCGCACCGAGCGGGACGGTTCGCTCCAGCCGCCACCGATGCGGGAATTGATCGCAACTATCTCGAGAGTATATTCAGTGCCGGCCATTAAGTTGACCACAGTGTAAGAGGTGGTAGCGTGGCCGCTGCCGGGTATATCTAACCAGCCTTGGGCGCCTTGTCCCAAATCCTCCCAGGTAGCGCCTCCGTCTGTGCTCTGTCGATACCGATAGTGCGTGATGTATGTGTTGCCGGGATCCCGCCAATCTAAAGCAACCTGCCCATTGCCGGCCGTGGCTGTCAGGTTGTTCGGACGGGCCGGTTTAGCTCCAGCATCGACTCGCTGATTGGGGAAGTTCCAATATTGATGCAATTCGGCGTTCAGCGCATTGCCAGAACCATCCACGACCGCTCCGGCATCGCGCAGGGAGTCGAGCAGCCCCAGAATGCCGTTGTCATCCTGGTAGCCATCCTGCACCGTCCAGGTGAAGACCAGGTGATTGCCGCCGGCGGCCTGGCTTCGCCCTCTATCGTAGCGAAAGGCAGGATATTGGCTGCCAACCTCCACGACCAGTTGGGGTTCCTGACCGGTGGGCACCGTCAGGGGCTCGCTGGCGGTGAGGGTGATCTCGATGGTCTCCCCCGAGGAGTAAGTATTACCCGATGCTGGGGAACTGGTTGCAGAAACATCGGTGATGAGGGGTGCACCCAGATCGCCCACTTTGTGATGGAGGTCGGTGCCCCAATATCCGGGCAACCTCGTGTTGATGGCTTTGCCCGACCAGTCGGTAACACCGCCGGCATTTCGGAAATCTCCCGGCCCGATGAGGAAGCCGTCATCGTCGGAATACCCGTCCTCTACGGTCCAGGTGAAAACCAGCTTATTGGATCCGGCCGCCAGGCTCAGGTCCGCATCGTAGGCGGGTTGGGGGTAGCGGCCTCCCACGTGGATGAGCAGGTTGGGTGGGTTGCTGTCATCCACCTTCACCGACTCATCGGCGGTGAGGGTAATCTCGATGACCTCGCCCGGTTGATATTGCCCGGCGAACAGGGGTCTGCTGGTAAAGGCAACGTTGGTGATGCTGGGCGCTCCAGTGTCACCCACGTTGTGGCCAAGGCTGGTGCCAAGTCCGCCGCCTCTGGCCGCGTTCCCTACATAGTCGGTGATACTACCGGCGTTCTTCAAGTTGTCGTTGCCCACCCAGACCCGGTCGTCATCGCTGTCGCCGTCCTGCACGGTGTAGGTGAAGGACAACACGCTGGGTTCATGGAAAACCGCCGTGCGTTGAGGGTCGTAGTAGGCCCGCACCGGGACTGTACCCTCGCTGTTTATATGCAGGTTGATCCAGGGCGGGTCGCTTTCGTCCACCCGCACCGGTCGGTCGAAGCGCACCCTGAATTCCACCACCTCGCCAGGTTGGATTTGCTCGATAACTAACTGGCCGTTCCGGTATTGAAACACGAAACCAGCCGAGGATACGGCGGGGGCTCCACTGGGTGTTTTGGCGCCGTACCTGCTGTAACTGTCAGGTTCCCATGAATCCTCCGCGGCATTCCCCGAGTAATCTGTGATGCCGGCCGCGTTGCCCAGACTGTTGACGCCGTTATCCCTGTTGCCCAGCCAGAGCTTGTCGTCGTCCTCGTCGCCGATCTGGACCTGGTAGGAGAACATCACCCATCGGTTGACCTGGGCCTCAGTCAATGCCTGGTCGTATTCGGCGCGCACTCCATTGGGGCTGGAATTCATGAAGATCAGGACGTAAGGCGGGTTGTCGGGGTCAACCTTGACCGGGCGGTCCCAGCGAGTGGCGACATGGATCAACTCGCCGGGCTGGTAGTCGCTATCCTGCACCGGCGCGCCGGAGAAGACGTCTAGCTCCATCTGTGGCCCGCCGCCCTTTTGGCCGATCTGAGCGGAGCGCCAGTCCTCCAGCTTGGTGCCCACCAAAGGCTCACCGTCAAAGTTGCCGATGGAGACGGGATTTGCCGGTAGGCCGGGACCTATCCGCAGTTCCCCATCAAAGCCGGATTCGACCTCCCAGGTGAATACCAGTTTGTCGTCGCCCGCAGCAGTAGAACGCTCGGCGTCGTAATGGGCGCGGCGGTACTCTCCGACCGGCACCAGGAATAGCACTGAGGGCTTTAGCCCGAATCCACCGATGGACACGGACTGAGGGAGTGAGAACACAGGAAGGGGGTGTGAGGAAATTACAAACGCGATGGCCCGGGCTCGAATTCGGGTAGACGGGGGGTTGGCGGCGGTCTGCAGGCGTTTTTGGGGGCGACGATGTCGGCCTACAGTGGTTGTTGCGAGCGAGATGGCGGGATAAGACGCAGCAAGAGATGCTCGCGGACCGAGCTGGTGCGAGTTGGCGGGGACGTTCAGTTGGCCGGATGGCGGGTCAGTGGCGGTCGTGCGCCGTCAGGAGGGGAGAGGCAGCGCTCGGAATCTAGCGAGGGCGCCACTGAACTGGGCTTCCCAGGGCCAACGCTGGGGCAGATGCAAAGTGAGGCGGCGCGCCGAGCGGGTGAGCCTTCCGGCCATGGAAAAGAAGCGGCGTCGCAGGGTCTTGGTGGTCACGATCTGCTCGCCCAGACCGATGCGCGCCGTCCAGCGTGCCAGGTTGTGGGCGATCACCTGCACCGCCAGCCAGGCGCCGTTGGCGGGGAAGCGGCCCGAGGGGAGATGGTTGAGCCCCACGCCGTACTTGAGGTCTCGGATGGCGTTCTCGATCTCGGCGTGGCGCCGATGGTCGGCCTCCAGTTCCAGGGTTTCCCCCTCCCGGTCGGTGATGAAGCCGTGATAGCTGTAGGTGGCGAAGAGGGCCAACTGGGAACCGGGCGTGGGCTTCACGCGCCGGACGATGAGCCGCACCGGCGCGGCGTCGGGCTTGCTCTGGAAGGGAGTGTAGCTGGTTTCGGCCACGTCGGCGGCGCCCGTCCATCCAGTAGGGGATGGGCGTCCAGTCCTGCTCGGGTATGGCCTCGATGAGACTGCGCAGGCTAGCACTCTGGCGGATGGTGATGGAGAAGCGGACATCCATCCGGCGGCAGGCGGCGACGATGGCGTGGGTGTAGAAGCCGCTGTCGGCCCGCACCGTGAGTTGTCCCCTGGCCCCGGCGTAGCGCACCCGCCCCACCGTCTCACGCAGGAAGTGGGCGGCGCCCCGAGCGGTGTTGGCCCGGCCCTCGCGCAGCCGGGCCATCAGCACGTCGCCGGTGCCAGCGGCCACGGCCAACAGCGGGTGATAGCCCCTCTTGCCCGTGTAGCCGTGGTCGCGCGCCCCCTCCTTGGCCAGACCGTATGTCTCGCAGATCGTCGAATCCAGGTCGATGGTGAATGGCGCGTCGCCGGGTCCGGCCCCAGCCGACCAGGCCCGGGCCAGCAGCTCCCGGCTGACCCGATCCAATTGGCGGACGTGGCCCCACCGGAAGCTGCGCAGGAACGTCCCCAGGGTGGATGGCGCCTTGACTACGCAGCCCAGGGTCTGGGCGGTTCCCCCGGTGCGCAACACGTCGGCGTCGTCAATGCAGTCGCCGCCCGCCAGCGCCGACGCCACCAGGGTCAGCATCTTGTCGCCCGGGTTCGCCCGCCCCGGCGCATTGCCCAGGTCCAGGTGATGGTCAACCAGTTCACGCAGACCCAGGTGCTGGGCCAACGTGACCGGAAGGAGCAGCCCAGCATTGGCCACCAGGCGGCGGTCGTCGAAGGTGATTTGGATGCGGTCGGGATGGTCAAGTGGTAGCATCTGTTGGGTGCTCCTTGTTTCGGGTCGGTTTTGCTGTTCCAAACCATTATCCCCGAAGCACAGGAGCACTTTCTTACCCCTTCAGCACACCGCGACACTCATATCTTCGGTGGATTGGGGTTTAGGCCCGGGTATAACACTACCGGCTCGCTGAAGGTGTAGGTGAACTCGATGGTTTCGCCGGGTTGGTAGGTATCTCCGGAGATGGGCGTGCTGGTGATGTCGATATTGGTCAGGATAGGAGGCGGGTCGTTGGTGAGCCATACGTTTCCGGAAGGGATTCCTTGCAGATAAAACAGTTCTGACAACACCCGATGTGCGAGCATGAAACGGGCGCCTTGGGGGGCTTTGGTTTTGTGGGTTGCGAGCCCCACCAAGGCCACAGTGCCGTCGCTTTCGATGGCGAATACTGGAGCACCGCTGTCCCCGGGTTCTATCCCCATGGCAGCGTCGGCCGCGCAATCAAACTGTTGCCCAGTGTCATTATCAATAAACGCCTGGCAAGTTACAGTTACCGACCCTGAGGTCCACCCTGATGTTCTTCCGATTTTGTGGACAGTTTCCCCCAGAAAGGGGCTTCTGGTCGACGTTATCTGAAAATGAGGATCGTCTGCGTCCAGCAGTAGTTCATACCCGGATGCGTTCCCTCCTGATGTGTTTTCCTGCCGGACTCTGGCAATTAATCCCACACCCAATGGCGGAAGGGTCCCCGTCTTCTTGGCGTACAGCGCATCGACTCCCGAGGAATAAGCGCTTCGTTGCGTATCGCCCAAATACGCCAGGTAAATGGCATGCCCAGCATATCCGTAGCCAAAAAAGGGATCTCCGCGATCGCAATGCCCGGCCGTTATGAATCCCTGTTCGTATCTCCCTTCCGCATTGAAGAATGCAATCGGAAACCCCAAGGTACAACTGTCCCCTGCGCTCCCATCCCAACTGTAGATTTCTCCTCCGCCCACAAACGGGTCCAAGCCGGTTTGCAATCCTTGTGGCAAACCAGTGTGGAGCCCTATCCCAACCTGCGGTTCAGGCGCGGGATCCGGCAACAACAGGCGGTCTTCCCGAACCACTAGCGCTTCCGCCGGCACGCCCAACCCGGCGACGTATTCGGCCACCGTGTCCTGGTCGGCGTCCAAGTCGGCCACCATTACGGTGATACGGTTGGCATATTCGTCCAGGTCGACGCCGGTCATCTGCTCGTGGAAGTCGGCGGCCACGGTGTCAAACCAACCCTTGAGTTCGCCAATGGTGTAGTCGGCGTTGGCGACCGTGAATCCGGTAAACTCCCGGTTCCACAGGCGGTTGACTTCCGCCAGCACCCGGTGGCCCGCTGCGTCATGGGGACCGTCGCCGGTGAGCAGCACCCGCAGCACATTGGCGTCGGACTGGTCCACGCTCATGCCGGCGAAACGTGGCTCCACCAACCACACGCAGTAGAGCAGGTCGTTGTCGTCGCCCGACGCGTCGCACGTAGACGGAGAATCCTGGGCCAGCGCCGGGGAGGGCGCAAACAAAGCCGCCCCCACCAGCAGGGCGAGTATCAGCGTAGCAACGTAAAGCCAGCCTATTCGCATGACAGTCGAACGAGGCTTTCCCATCAAATCACCTCCGCGCCCGTGTGTGCGTCGAGAACGATGCCTCTCCGGTAACTAAAAAGATCTCCTAACCCTTAATGGGAGAGGGTGGGAACCCCGTCATCGGGACGAATTCGCCGGAGGACTACGCCAGGAATTCCTCGACCAGGCTCACAAACCGATCGGTGGCTTCCAACTCGGGGTGGTGGCCGCAGTTTTCGATAATCTCCAGGCGGCTGCCGGGGATGCGACGGTGGTATTCCTGCCCGGCGCCCACCGGCACGATGGCGTCCTGTTCTCCCCAGATCAACAGGGTGGGTATTCGCTCCAGCCGGTAGACCTGGTGCACCAGGCCAGGATCGTGCATATACGGCCGCCAGGAAACGCGGCAGGTGCCTTCCAAAGCCGTTTCCCAGCGCTCCAGCAGGTCTTCGTCGGGCTCGGCAGGGCAAATGTCCCGGTACTCCGGCGTGCCATCGGGGTCCAGCAGGGAAGCCTGAATAAACAACGGCGGTGTCACCTCGAACATGTCAAAGATTTGGCCGCCGGGCGGACGGACGCCGCCAGCCCCAACCAGAATCAGTTTACGGAACTGCTGCGGGCACATGGTCGCCAGTTCGGCGGCCAGCCAACCCCCCAGGGAGAATCCCATAAGGTCGGCGCCCTCCAGCCCCAGCTTGTCGAACGCGCCCAGATACCAGATGGCCATGTCGTGCATCTTCATCGACCAGTCCAGCTGGTCCGACTGTCCGAATCCCGGATGCGACGGGACGTGCACCGTGTGATTCCGGGACAGGGCCTGATGATAGTTGAGCCAGCCGGGATGCCCCAGCTCGTCGTGCAGGATGACCAGGGGGTTGCCCGAGCCGCCGGTTACCAATTCCACGCTGGAGCCGGAAATCTCGGTGATGCTGGACGTCCAGGGTTGGGTTGCAGATGTCATGTTGAGCAAATCCTGTGATGGGGTGTGAGTCGGGCCGAATCTCTCGGGGTGCACCGCGCGGGGCAATGCGGTTCTCGGGACGATGCGTGAGACAGACAGCGGTTTTGGAGCGGGCGATGGGATTCGAACCCACGACTTTTTGCTTGGGAAGCAAACACTCTACCACTGAGTTACGCCCGCCCAGCGAAGAGGGACATGGAGACGTTCAATTGTTGGCGTTAGTGTAGCAAGGCCCCCCGGCGATGGCAACCAACTTAGAGACAAAAGACGATTGTTTCGGTTCACTATACTGGCAGCCATTTGGAGGGCGTTGCCTATGCAAACGGCGCCACTGGTGGACGAATACCTGGCCCATTGCCGGCTCCGGGGCCTCGCGGAGAAAACCGTCTCGCAATATCAGTGGGCGCTTAACGGCTCAGTCGAATTTGCGCCGAGCTGCCGCGCGACGGGTTCGACCTGGTTCCACTCATTGGCGACGGATCGTTAGGGGCGGAAAGCCGCCGCGACCTGCTAAAGTGCTTGAAGGCGTTCTTCAGTTGGGCTGAGCTGCGCCACCGTTGGCCCAATCCGTGCAAGGGGCTAACTCCGCCCAGACGGCGTACGCAAACCCGTAGGGTGTTGACCCGGGACGAAATCTCCCGCTTATTCGCAGTGGCTGATTCCACCAGGGACCGAGCCTTACTACTCGTGATCCTGGATTGTGGTTTGCGCCTGGCGGAGGTAGCCATTCTGCGGCATCACCACGTGAGGGACGGTTGGCTGGTTGTCAGCGGCAAGACGGGCGAGCGCCAAGTTCCGGTCTCCAGCGAGTTAGTAATCTTGTTGGGGGACCTCGGTGCGGGCGAACATTTGTGGGTTGGGAGGCAAGGGCCCCTGACCCGCGAAGGAATCATGCTCGTCTATCGTCGGATGTTTGAACACGCCAGCATCACTGGACCCAAAACCGGGCCACACACATTGCGCCACACTTTCGGTACGTTCTACATCCGAGAAGGGGGCGGTGTAAGGCAACTCCAGCAGATCATGGGACATACCCGCATCGAAACCACCATGATATACGTTCACCTAGCCGGCAACGACGTGGCCGCAGACCATGCGATCCACTCACCGGCCCGGAGATTGGGATTGGTATCGCAGAGCCCACTTTTCTTCCCGCCGACCTCCCCAAGGATGCCCATAGCAACGACAGCCCACCCTCCAAAGCGACGGTCGCCGCCGCAGCGACGCCCGGCACCCAAGACCCCTTCGATAGACACCAGCACCCTTCATTGTCGGATACCTCCGGAAATGCGTCGCCACCTGGGATACCTCATGGCGGACGACGACACCGGACTGACCGATCAGATCATCAGGGCGATCTCCGAATACGTCAGCGAACGCACCGGCAAACCGATTCAAACTCCGTTGCAGCCAATCAAGCGGACGGAATTCGCCGAGTTTACCTGCAAAATCCCAACCGATTTGCACGACCATCTCCTCCATCTTATGACAGCCGACGGAACTGGCCTCACCGCCCAGGTAATCAGCGCGATTCAAACGTACGTGGCCCGGCGGAGTGAGTGACAAACACTCACAGTTTCTGGATGTGGTGCGGGTCCTCCGACTCGGCCAGCCGCAAAATCTCCGGTAGCCCGACCCTAGAGATCCGGCCGGAAACCCCGGCTGATTGGGGAGGGGGTTATACTCAGGGCCATCCGAGTTAGCGGTTTGGAGAGGAGTAATGCGGGGCGAGTGGTCTGATCAAAGGGGCTTGTGGGCGGCTGATCGGTTGTATCTGGACTTGTGGGCCGGGACACCTTTTACGCCCTGGTGGCCAAGGTGTTCTGGGGCATCTTAGGGGATCGGTTCCCGGTGCGGCGTTTGGAGGCCGTCGCGTTGTTGGGAAGCGCTATCAGCGTTTGGGCAGGCGTCGGGGCGGACGGGCCGTTGAGGATGTACGCGACGTTCGGCGTGATGTACGGTCTGACCGGCGTTGCCTTGGTGGTGATCACGCCCCTGCTGTGGGCTGGGCATTTCGGCCGACGTCACCAGGGCGCGATACATGGCGTGGTCAGTCCGTTTCACTTGCTGGCCAGTCTCGGGGGCCCGATGTTCGCCGCGTTGGTGTATGACCACTTCGGCAGTTACGACCTTGCATTTTGGTTTCTCGCCGCCTAGGTTTGTGTTTAGCGCGGGTCTGGTGTGGCTTGCCGTAAGTCCCCGAGATTCGGTCAGGTCTGTGTCATGACCGTTTCAGTCGGTTGACGTAATCCGCCACGTAGTCGTACATGGGAACGGGGTATCCCCAGCGGTGCGCGTTGCGGACGTCTTCGGGACTATGTGCCGCGATGTATGCCAACACTCCGGTGAGGGCCAGGGTCTGGTAGAACCAGAACGCTCGCCGGTCTTCCAGCGCCCCTTCGGAGAGTCGTTCGACCTTTTGTATGAACAGTTCGTATGCTCGCCCTTGGAGTTGGCTGGCCATCTCCGCGATGCGTGGCGTTGGTCGGTTACCGCCACCAGGGGAACGTTGAGCAGGAGAAACTCCTCGGTGTCCGGAAGGTAGAGGAAGTTCTTCAGGTTGCTGTCCAGGGAGACCGGCCCCATGGCCGGTTCGCGGCTACGGCTTAGCAGGTCGTTGAATTCCTCGAGCAGGCATTGCTTCCAGTCCGCCCAGGGCTCCGGATTGTCCAGTGCCTCGAGCCTTCCGACGTAGCGTTCGATGTAGTCCGTTATGAAGGCTTCCCAGGTCGGGTGCATTCCACGGTCGTTTTTGTGGATTCCGTACCCTTCGCGGGGCATGCTCAATGACCCGATGGCTTCGAAAGCTCGGAGCATGAATGTGGTGAGTTTGTCCTCCAGTCTTGGAGTCATTTGGCCGGATTCCACCAGCGTTGCGCCGTCGGTGCCCTGGTAGTGCCTTGTAACGATGACGTCGAATGGGAACGCCGATCTAGTACTGTCTGCGGAGATCACCTCCTGGGTGCGGATAAGGGACTGGAGGTGTCTATTGACGCGCAGTTCAAATTGGACGTCCAGCCCGGGGTCTTCCAAGCACTTCAGCACGTAGGATCGTCCGCTTTCGGTCTCGATGCGATAGACGGGGTTGTTCGTCGAGCTTATTACCACGGGAAGTTGGGCCGGCCTTTCGCCGGTGACTGCCTCCGCGTACTCCTTGATGGTACTGGGATCTAGCATCTTTCACCCCAGCAATGATTTCACAGAACGTTCTTTGAGCACGGGCGCAAAAATCCTGGGCCACATTCGCAACTGACCCCCTCCCGTCTTGACCGCCATCCCTCCCCACGCACCGAGCGCTGAGTCTAGCAATGGCAGACTTCATTAGCAACTCTGCCATTCTGACGACGATCCAACCGCAGCATTGTGTTTTACGCGGCTCGTCGCTGGACTCCCTATGGCGCGAAAATTGGATACTTTACGACAAAGTCTGCCATGGGCTCTTAGAACCTGTCTACGATCTTGAAATAGTTAAGTTGAGACATTATCAGGGGAGGGGTAATCATGTCTCATTCCTATCCAGCGACATCAGCGGGAGCAATTCGCCGGATTCTGCACGACGTTGGAGTCGGCCACGACGCCGGACCAAGCCCCGCACCGTGGGACTTATATGACGTTTTCGCGGCGTACTGTACCTCTGAAAAAGCGGGGTGCCAGTGGCGAATGCTGCCGGCGGACTTCTCCAATTGGCGCACTTGCTACAAGTATTTCCGGCAATGGAGCGAGCGGCCTGGCCCGGGTCAGGATTCCATTCTGGAGCAAGTCCTAAACAAAAAATCGGTTGGCGCGGCCGACAACAGCAATGGGAGGAAAGAGCAGACCAGCTTCTGCATCGTGGACTCACCAGAGCGTCAAGAACACGGACACCGCCGGGCACAAGGGGCTATGACGCAGGCAAGAAGGTGTCGGAATCAAGCGTCACATCGCGGTGGACACGCAGGGATTGCCCATGGGATACACGTGACTACCGCGACGTTACCGACCGGGCCGGGGCATTTGGCGATGTTTGACCGGCGGCGGGACGACCTCAGCCTGGTGCGGAACGTGTGGTGGACGGGGGTTTTACACGGGAAGCCCTTTGCCACTGCGGTGCAAGGCCTGTGGGAGCCTCGGTGGAAGTAGTTGAAACGCAACGAAACTGCACACCTCGTGGTGCTGCCGAAGCGATGGGTGGTGGAGCGGTCTTTCGCCTGGCTGGAAAAGTGCCGCCGACTCTGGAAGAACTGCGAAAGAAAGCTCAATACCAGCCTGCAAATGGTTGGTGCTTGCCGTCAGGTGCTAATCCTGAAAAAGATCGTAGACAGGTCT
>CASHTH010002728.1:0-73983 GCA_030341885.1 Geodia barretti | reverse complement strand
GGATGGTTGGTTGACCTGTCCTTCCCCCCACTTGACATAACTGTAACCTTATAGTGATCGTTTCGAGCCACACCTAAATCTCATCTACAACCACACCCAGTAATTAAGGCAGGCCATGCCCCCAGTAGTTGACCTCTGACCTGGAGGGCGGACTCGGTGAGCGTCTTGCTCTGCTCAAGAAGGCGGGTCTGCATCTGTGAGCTGTTGGTCTTGGAGGCCGCGCCAATGGCGGCTCCTGCCAAAGCTGGGAAGAGATTTGACATCAGAGTTACCTGCAGTGGACAGAGACGACATGGAGTTAGAAAATCAACGAGAGGCTTAATTTGGTTTTCAAAAATCGAAACAAGTCTTGGTTGTTTCAAACGACTGACTTCCCATGCGATGCTGATTACACCGAGGAGTACAAACTTTACCTCGTGTCCTAGCTTCTCGGCCTCCCCCTGAGCTGCATTACTGAGAGGCTTCACACTGTCTCCAATGTCTGCCACCGTCTGCAACATTTGCTCCTGACAAATTGAGGCAAACAGAGTAACATAATCACTACCGAATAAAGAGAGACCTCAGAATAAAGGACACTACTGAATAAAGGGAGACCTCAGAATAAAGAACACTCCCCAATCCCCTAAGGTGCCCCTCAATCAGGTCTGTCTCCCCGTAGGTAGGTAGCGACGTGTACCTGGAATCCCTGGAGAGTGGAGGCAGCAGAAGGCTGCAGCTGCTGTGACATGGCGGCCAGGACGGCCTGGTTCAGCTGGGTCATGGTGGTGTTCAGTTTGTCAATGCCTGATCGCACTCCTTCTGACCAGGACAACCCTCCCTGGGGGGTTAAACAAGGTCCTTTAGATTACTGAAACCATACACTGGACACTTTAAACGAAGAAAATTATAGTTGAAAACAACAATTTTTGTTTTGTGGAATACAAATTTCTCTTCCCGTCCACAAAATTTCCAATATGTTCAGGCACAATTTGTGTGTCCTGAACCGGATTGACTGGTTCTGGAAACAGGTTCTGAACCTGATAGCCATGAGGAGGTTCTTCATGGCATCGGCGAGGGCCTTGGAGTGAGAGGTGAGCAGCTGCCAGGTCGGGGGGTCACGGGGGTTCATCGCCAGGTTCTTGGCCGATGTCAGCAGACTGCTGGAGGACTTGATGACGTTGTTTCCAGCCTGAGAGGGAGGGAGGGAGGAGAGGGAGGAGAGGGAGGAGAAGAGGGAGGAGAGGGAGGAGAGGGGGAAAGTGTGTGTACATGAAAATATTTTAGGAAAAGCGTAACTCTGGGAAACACTTTACTCCCATTATTCGGAGGTTCGACTGTACAGTAGTATGGGAGCCGACCTCAAGGATTGGTTGTTGGGCAGTCCTGGCCTGTGCGCTGATCTTGGCGGGAGTGGAGGCAAACTGGGGGGAGGAGGCAAACGTCGTCAGGGCCTCCACGGCCTCCTGGAGAGGTTTCGTCGTCTCCGCGCACGCCTCTCGGTTCCTGTCAGACAGATCCCCTGCCAGAGCCTGCGGAGGAAAAAGGGTTAAGTGGGGTAATTGAATTATATGTGGGGGTCAAGGGGTTACAATACCTTGATGTTCTTAACGAGGTTGGCGGTGCTATTGGCAACCTCCTTGGCGGCCTGCACAAAGTGTCTCTTGGCAACAGGGTTGCTGGTCTTGGACGACGCCACCTTGCAGGCATTGCATAGAACACTGGTGTGTTTCGCAATCACCGTTGCCGCTGCCAACACCTGGGGAGGGAAGAATAGGCAGTGAAGTCGAAATACCTCATTTTGAGGAACGGAATCAAGAAAATGTTGTAAATTTCAGCGGACAAGAAGCCAAACTTATGGGAAAGACAATGCATGCAGTTCTATTACGGTGTAACTTTTTGAAACGAAACTGCAGTACAAGAAGGTCCAAATAGAGCCCACCATCACACATTGCCAGAGGAAAATGCATTATGGTGTAACTGTACTGCAAAGAGTTCTAAATAGAGCCCACCGTCACCTGTTGCTGATTGGAGGCAGGGTTGAGGAGGTTTTGGCAGGCAGTGGAGACGGCTTGGTTGGCCCTCGCAAACTGGGCCTGGTCAACGAGTCCCGGCGTCGCCGCGGTGCTGCTTGGGTCTGCAATACCAACCAGGTATGCTGCTTGGGCCGCAGCCTCTGTTAGCTGACAGACTGCCTGTGACGCGCTCTCCACCGAGCGACTGAATTCATCGTACGACGAGTTCTTAGCAGAGGTTGTGATGGTTGCCGCGTCTTGTCCGAGAGTTCGTGATTTCTCCATGACAACGTCGAGACAGTCAAAATAGGAGAGATCGCTGACAGGTTCGTTAGGGTTGGCAAGTACAGGGGCCACAGCCTGGGAAGAGGGTGGGGAGAGAGGGGGGGAGGGAGGGAGGAGTAATGTCAGTGTTACCACTACATTACCTCAACTGAGGGAGTGATTAATGAAGCTGGCAAGTGGCCAGCAGCATGCATACACTATCATTGGATCTCACCATTTCATATTACACATGTGTATTAAAACGTTGCCTGTAGTTTGTTAATTTCAGAACAGTGGCTTCATTTGATGCGTACAAACAGTTCTTCTTGCACTGCTACATACATAGTGCATGTATTGGTTGGTGTGTCCTTCCCCACACTTGCCCACTAAAAACGCAGTTCCCTGGGTTCCCAACAGTCTGTACCTCGATATTCCTGAGAGCATTGTCACACTCCTTCTGTCCTGGTCCTGAGGTGGAGCACAGGTCCAAGAGACTGTTGATGGCGTCAGTGACGGCACGGCAGGCAGCTGCAAGCTGGTTCATGACGTTGGGGGCATTAGGGTCGGCGGAGAGGGCCTTGGCTGCCAGGAGAAGCTTGGTGGAGGAGACAGAGATGGTCCGCAGGTACCCCAGCATCGCGTTCCTGCTCTCCGGGTCCTGGGAATGATGGAGGAACAGAATGAGTTACTGACAGCATTAATGATCACCTAATGATCACGGAGAAGGAAAAAAGACATTGAGATAAGGCGAGATGGGGAAAGTGTAGGACGCCAACCTTTGAGGCTCCAGCGAGGGTGAGACCGGCAGTCAGCATCTCACTGAACGTCTTTGAGAACTTGGACGAGGCCTCAGCCTGGTGCTCAGGGGTGCTCTTGGCAGCTGTCATCACCTCACTACCTGCCACGTTGAGGGCAGCTGCACATGAACTGAGATTGCTCTGGAGGGTCTGGTAGCTGGCTTCTCCAGCACTCGGGAACTGGAGGGGAATGAATGAAAAACACACAGTAGTGGAGAATAGAACGGTAAAAGCTGAAGAAAACGGAGACAAATAGCAGGCAACAATTTAGCAAAGCTGGGAATACCACACACTTACACACTGTAACATTCACAGTGTACATGTGCACCTTGATGACGAGGGTTAAAAAATATTGACTGTGATGTATTCATGTATAATTGTATACCTGTTGCCTCTGTAGAGCAAGGCTGGCTTGAGCAATGGCCTTGATTGCCTGGTCAAACTCTATCTGTCCTGGCAAACAGTTCACCACCTAGAGAAATACAATGACGTCATCACGACATCGCTGGAAATAGCGACAGTATACATACCTGGTTGAGGGCCTGGGAGACTGCCTTGGCGGCCTGTGCCAGTCTCATCTGTTTATTGGGAGCTGTTGGGTCTTCGACGGCCATCTTGGCTTCTTGGATCAGCGCCACACTCTGGTCCATCACCTGATGACAGTGGCAGGGGAAGATAGGGAGAATTTTGGGGAAGATAGGGAGAATTTTGAACAAGATGCCACATTATGCAATGTATTATGTATTGTCTGGTTTATGACCCAATAATGTATTGGTACAAGGCGGGATGCAGAGAGAAAGACAGTGTGTGTCTGTGTGTAAGCTAACAGTTTGGGCGGTGGTCAGGATATATTCCTGGGTCCGAGGGTTCTTGGTGCCAGCTGCCACGCCCCTCACTGCTCCTGCCAGCACCCTCAGGGCATTCGCCGTGTCCCGCGCCGCTATTCCTGTGTAGTTGTCATTACCTGGGCAACGACAGTGTACAAACAATCATGACAACATCTAGTTGAACTCTAATCCGGACACCATGATTGCCCCACCCACAACGAGGCCCCACCCACCCTGATTGGCAGCGGTGAGCAGCTGAGCCATGGAGGAGCCGACAGTCTTGGAGGTGGCCCCGAGCTCCAGGGCACAGCTCTCTACGCTCTCTCCGGGAAGAGGGACCAGCTTCCCCTGATGGGCTTCTCTCTTGGCCTCGGCCAGCTCCATCGACAGTCCCTTCACTGTGTCGATGGCACTGTCGATCTCGAGACTGCCACACACATCAGCCGCCTGCGGGGGGAGGGAGGGTAGTGATTGGTGAGACCTGAGAAACTGGTATTGTGGCAGTGTCTGATGTAGCCACATGTATTGTAGGTAGTATCAACGTATCACATTGTAAATACATAGGCCTAAGGGAACTAGTAAAGATACAGTATAAGTCAAAAAAACGTTTCCAAAATCGTTCACCGTTCAACCGTTGAACGGCGTTCGAACGGAGAAATGGAAAACGGAAACGGAGAAACGCCGTTCCATCGGAAACGGATGAACGGTGAACGGTGAACGATTTTGGAAACGTTTTTTTGATTTCTACTGTACATGGTGAGAAACAAGAGCCGACCTTGGTAGAGGCAGCTCTGAGCTCAGCCAGAGCACTGGCTGTGGCCTTCGCAAAGTTACCCAGCTGGAGAGCAGCTGCCTGGTCTCCTACTGTCGGGACGGCAGCCTTTGCCGCGGCAACCATCTTCCCTGCAGGCTATACGTAGTAACAGACAGGTTGGAAGGAAGGGGTTAAAACAGAGTTCAGTGGACAGTAAGATAGAGAAATAATGGAAGTGGAGCGCAAGCCCAACCTAACACACAGTTTTTGTGTAAGATGTAAGTCTGCAAAAATTTCTGCAGTGGTAATGGCAATAATGATATTCATGAGAAATTAAACCACAACTGTTGCGGACACTCACAGGTATCATGGCCTGGGAGGAGTTGATCAGGCCAAGCTGAGCACTGGGTGAGTCAGGGTTGCTCATGCTGGTCCGCACCCTCTGCACCAGGGACGATATCTGTTCCGCCACGGCCTTGCAGTGGTTGATGAGCTGTGCTTGAGAGGCCTCGTTTCTGTTTGAGGCAGCTGCTCCCTGCGCCGCGGCGATACACTGCGTCGACACTGCAGCTGCCTGCTTCGCTGCAACCTCGAGCTTCTTGATAGCCTTTTTCTTGATAGCGTTTGAGGCAGCTGCGTTAGTGACGGCTCTGAGCTGCTCAGCGGCCCTCCGCAAGTTCTCCTGGGCCTGTTCGTCGTGTGGGTTGCGAGCGGCAACTTTTGCTGCCTCCACCATGAACGCCGTGGCGTCAGCGAGGGCCCTGGCAGCGTCGAGCAGCTTCTTCCTGGCGTCAGGGTCTGTCTCAGCCTCAGCCTCTCTCTTGATGGCATTAATTAGAGATGCCGTGGCTTCAGCTAGTAGCTTTGCCTGTCGCACCATCTCCTGGGCATTTCCCATTGAACTGGAGGAAAGGAGAGGGAGGAGAGGGAAAAACATAATTATGGAATGGTGTAAATTATATCATAGAATGACTGATGTGTCTAAAACTGGTACAAAAAGCACGGATGTCGCAAGGTTTACAAGGGATGCAAAAGACGTGGTTAATTTTCTACCGATAAAGATTTCCTTACTCACCCATTATTTACCTACAGAGGAAAAGGCGGTACAATACTACAGCACTGTACCTGAAGAGCCTTTCAGTGGCGGCCAAGATGGCCTCTACTGCGTCGTCGTACTTATCACCCTCGGCATTCCTTATGTCTTCCTTGATTCCGTGGATGAGATTGTTGAGGGCCTCCGTCACGGCAGTCGCCGCGGCTCCGAGGTCACGCAGGGCGTCGTCATCCCCACATGCAGCCTGGCAGATGAGGGGAGAGAGGGTTAAATCCCAGGTCCAACACAAATAGAGTAATAGACACTTTTCCATTACTACATCATCATAATAATGACGGCTGACTGGCAAAGTGGGCATCAAATAGAACACCACACATAATGGCCAGTCAAAAGTGAGCAGTCTTTTTTACTTCTTGTGCGCAAAAAAGTGGAAAGTGGGTGCCAGGCACTTTTTTTGCTTGACATGACGCAATAGTGGAAAAGCGTATCTTGCAAATTTACATTTCAAGTCATCTATTGCTAAATGAGCTAGTCCCCAAGCTGACCTGAGCTGCAATGACAATCTTCTCCACGGCGGCTGCGACGAGTTTACAGGCGTCGATGAGCTGCTCCTGACAGAGCGGGGAGTCGATGCAGGGAGCCAGGACCTTGGTGCAGGCAATGAGAGCCTGGGTGGCCAGTGCTGTCTGCTTCGCTGCCATTATCACCTGGTTCTGGAGGCCCTGGTCCTCGCAGTGAGCCGCCACGTTCCTGGGGGAGGGGAGGACATAAGTACAGTATAGGACTTGTAATCTTTATGCTGCACAGAGATTAACACTTCCTTATCTTAGTACTCTAGGTGAGTGGTCTACATATTACTCCCTATAGAGCTATTGCTGCAATGTGTCGTGTCCATGCTCAGAAAATACATTTCGATTACCAAGACAATGGAGGAGGTTTACTTACCTGGCGTTGGTAACCAGGGCAGCGGTTGCGCTGGCGACACCCTTCGCCATGGCAACGAGGGCCTCCTGTATCTTGGGGTCGACCTCGGAGTCTCCGGCCAGAGAGAGGAGGTAACCTCCGTGAGCTCCCATCTCGCCTGCTGCAGCCAGGAGCTGGGTCCGGTTCTGAGGGAGAGAGAGAGAGAGAGAGAGAGAGAGAGATATGAGATTAGACGAGATATTTCTAAACAAGGTTTAGAGTAGGGATGACAGACTAACAGTTCATTCACACAGAACTTCCTAATTCTCAAATTTAGACAACGAGTGTGCGAATACTTTTATATAAAATTTAAATAGACGTTGTTTTGTGAGATTGGGTTGCGTTGGGAAGCTGCATCACACAGTCACTTAGTAATCTTGGTTCAAGTTGCTACACTAGTATGGTTGAACACGTGATTGAGTAGTGTTCTCTCACCTCAAGGTGTTCAGGACTTGAGGCGTTGAGGAGACCGGCAGTGGCATTGGCTAGGGCTCGAGCAGCTCGCAGGAGGTCGTCTGGTGTCATTCCCTCCACGTCGAGAGCCGCCAACAACCTCACGGCCTTGGCCAGCTCGTTCAGGTTGGTGGATCTGTGAGAGAGAGAGAGAGAGGAGGATGGAGGATGGAGAAAAATTGCATTCAAGACAGAAGTAATATATACAGTACCACAGAGAAACCATACATACACATTTAGTAATAATTTTCAAACTGCGTAATACCGCCGCCGATCTTTACCAACAAAAAATTTGGTTCTTCTTCCTAGTTTACTAAACACAAAAGTCACAAATCTTGGGCGCTAATTTTCAATCAGGGAAAGTTGGTGACGATAACAGAGAAACCGAGGAGAGACAGGGAAGAGAGAGAGAGAGGGAGGAGCTCACATGGTGGTGATGGCTGAACCGAGTGCGGTGTAGTTGGTATCTGTGGGTTCTCCTCCAGTCAGAGTAATGATCTGAGCCGTGGCAGCCAACATGGCCGCCAGCGCCGAGGAAACGTTCTGCTTGGAGACATCCAGTGTTGTCTGCTTCCACTTGACTGAGGCCTGGAGGAGGGAGGGAGGGAGGGGGGCATTTTGTAACACACACACACACCTCCTTAGCTAGGTTCACAATATGCATTGTCCTCCCCGATACTGCTATGAAAACACGTATAGAGCATGATGGGGTAAGGCTGTGAACCTGGTCTGTTAGAGTGTTTGTGTAAACTGCTGCAAAGTCTGTTTGCAAACTGAATTAGCTAAAACTACACTCGACAAAGTAGGGCAGATACTAATGGGTTGTAAGAGTCTTTAAACCACTGAGAATGGTGTACAAAAAGGGTTCGTAAATAAACAGATGGATGGTTTAAGAATCTCATGTTTATGTGTGTGGCTTACACTGTCACTGCCGAGAGGAGGCAGGGAAGCCGCACTGTAGAGATTGTCCTCCGTCTCCTTGGCAACGGCCATACCCTCCTCGATGTTGCCACGGAGAGCGGACTGTGCCATCAACAGCTGGGGATTCATCGCCTCCGACGGTGCCTGGTGCCTTATCCCTACACAAACACAGCCACAATGACATCATCCATAAACACCATGACATCATAGTTGAAGGCACAGTATCACATTATAATGTTACCAAACACTAAAGTGCATGTTCAACATCCCCAAGTTGCCTCTTATTCAGAGGTTTCGTCCTAGTGTGACGTACCAGGAGCTCCAGACATGTCTGGTTGCTGGGCGGAGTCCATGTGGTGAAGCTGTGCTCCGTCGTCATAGCCAGCGTGGTGGGGGGACGCCATGGACGACAGCCCCTCCTCCTCCGCGTACCCGTGACCTCCACGAGTGAACGTCGTCACTGACGCTCTGCACAATACACACATCACAACATTAGCATCGATTACATGATGGATTTCCATTATAATCCAGACACTAATTGACATGCATGAAAATCAGGGAGTTTTCTAGGACAATTAAATGTAAACTGAACAGCAATTTATATTAATTGAGTAGGCGTACATTAATTTTGAAACATTTTATCGAAAATTCAATCGAAAATTCAACCTTATTTGGGGGGTGGGGACTGAATCATGTCATGTCCACATTCCCTCTAGAGGGAATGTCTCTCCAGAAAACCTCTCTTCCTTAGTTCTCTCTCCCTCCTCTAATCCAAACCTCTCTTCCTTAGTTCTCATCTCTCTCCCTACTATCCAAACCTCTCTTCCTTAGTTCTCTCTCTCCCTAATCCAAACCTCTCTTCCTTATTCGCTCGCTATCCCTAATCCCTCACTTCTTAGGGTCGACTCGAGTCTACGATGACAGCTCCTCGCCTCGTCCTCTATCTCCTTGTGAAGTGGCTTCTCTTCTTCTGCATGATGATGTCGATGTAGCCAGCGATCAGTGGGAGATGGTCCCCCCTCAGTGGTCTGGACTGAGTAGAACGACTCCGAGTAGTCCCCGAAATCCTGCGAGAGTGACACACTTGAGCAATCTGACACCATGACCACTTGATGCAATCTGACACCACTTGATATCACTGATGCTAAGCATTAATGAGTATCTAAACCAAATTTGGGGATCTGATGCAATCTGACACCACTTGATGCAATCTGACACCACTTGATATAAACCAGGTAATAAGTGCTAACCAGAGTGAAAGAGTTTGGAGAAGCGGCCCAGCGGCGAACGGTAGTCAGCGGCCACGTCTTCAGCACCTCCTTCGTATTCTCGTCAACTCTCATTATACTCTCCCCTCGTATCCCCAGCAGACGAGGTACCCAGCTTGTTCCTCCCCCTCATCTTCTCCTGCATTTCCATGGGAACGAGTAAACATCACCGTGGAAACCACATGCTCCACCCACCTTAACAAGGAAGAAGGTAACTCCGTAGGTCCTCAGAGAGCGGCACAGTTGAATGTAGCGGAATTTTGCGTTCAACTCGCTCATGTTGTGCAGTTTGCGGTGTTCCCCGTAGATGAATTTCTCGATGCCCTTGACCTTGACGTACTCCCGCGGCAGGAACTCTGTCAGGTTCAGGAAACCCTGCTTGTGTTTGGCCTCGCTGTGGTTGCCATAGGCAACCTGACATTGGAGGGCGGCAAACTGGAGAGCTTCTTCTCGGTGCAGGGATGAGCTCCCTCCACAATGGCATCGCGGGACTAGAGGGGGAGGGAGAGAGCTTAGCAATAGTGGAGACCTTGGTAACAGACAGAAAGAAACACTCAGAAACCGAGTGCTGTAACCCTCACTGCACATACATGTTGCCACGGTTCAACTTGTCAGTAAAAACAAGGCTACAGACCCTGCCGTACCTGGACGTAGAGAAGGTTCAGTTGGATTGGATCGTTTCTATCGACATTCTGGTCGGAGAAGAAGAACTTCTTCCTCAGAGTGAGGATGGCAGTCTCCGTGATGCCCTGCTCTCTCAGACTCTGTCCGGATTCAGCAGTTCACTGGGAGAGGAGGGGAGGAGGGGAGGAGAGGGGGTTTTGAAGATAGGAAAAGGGGGCCAATCCTTGAACTGTGTAAGTGCCACTGCCAACACTAAATTGTATATACATGTAAAAAGTTTCCTACAAAAAATCAAACTCATAATCTTATATCTTATTAGGACAAAGGTAAGGGGGGAGAGCCTACAATCATTGTTGTCTGTGGGAGAGAGAGACACTGTTTGTGTTGTGGGCTCATTCCATATAAGGACAGGGCAGCCAGCCAGCTAGTGCATGACCCACAGGAATGTATGGAATGTACAAATACTCGCCCACAACAGAAATGAGACTCTCTTCCCCAGGTGACTCACACTCATCATCAGTGTGCAGTTTCTTCTTGAGGGTCTCTAGTTTCTTCTGGTCTCTCACATACTGCTGGTGTCTCCTCACTGTCTGGTCACTCGTCTCTTCCTCAGTCGTGAACGAGAACTCCTCCGGGTTGGTCAGCCCTGTACGAAATAACGACAATCATTTAAATTTGACACATTCAAGGAGAAAGAATGAAAAACTATAAGTCAAGAGAAAGAGAGGAGAAATGGGAGCCTTGGTTTTGCAGCTCACGTGTCACGGTCAACCCACATTGTTTGCTAATTTGTCATGTTGCACATTGAAAGGATGAAGATGAGAGAGAGAGAGTGGCTCACCAATCCTGGCACAGATGGCCTTGGTTAGGTCGACCACATTCTGACTGTCATCGACCAGAATAGTCTTCACTGCTCCGTCCAGAAATCTCACTCTCAGCGGACGCTGCTTCTTCCTGTACTCCAGGATATCTGAGTGGGCGTGGTTTGATAATTAGACCCCGCCATCACCCCCATTACTCCGTCTTACCCCAGATTTGAGGTGGTAGTACTCCAAAGTTCTACCTGCCTCGAGCCATCGTCCCTTAGTTGGGTCTTCATCTGGTTTGAAGAGACCATACTCTTGGGCTTTGGGGGAGAAGGGAGAGGGGGGGTGAGAGAGAATGATTATAAACAGAAGCTCACATTACACACAACACAAGAATGTGTCACAAATACTGCCAAATTTCCAGCCCACTGGCGACGGAGGAAGAAGAGAGGAACCCATGAATTATCTACTGCTGCAGTCAAGTCCATGAATTTCAGACATTGACACCGCCCACCCATGACAGACACTGAGTAGGTAGCCACACCCAGTTACAGACTTCCAACATGCTTCACTCTCGCCTCAAACATTCAGAATCCACTTCAACTCTTTCCTATTGTTCAAACTCTTCAGGAGGAGGTTGTGTGAGTACTGTCAAGAGGAAGTTTGTTTGGTGTTGGTTTGTGCGGATGGAAAATGGTGTTTTGGGGGCAGGAAAAGATTGGCAAAAGGCTTTCCCAACAAAACCAACACAAAGGTCGGTGCATGAACACAAATATGTACAACTGTACACTCGAGGGGAACAGCCTTCCAGTCAATCATGGAAGGAAGAGGCCAGCCAAATGAGATGAACATGGTACAAAGCCAGCTCACTGTGTGTGGCGTATGGGGGCACAGCTAGACTCATGGTTTCAGGGATATCTAACGCATCATAAACACTGTTCTAAGAAAGGTGGCATTTTTTTAATTTTTTATGGAAGCTCAAGTTCCTACACCAATTCTTGTGCAGAGCAACATTACCAAATTGCACAATCTTTCACCAGTGCAGATGTATTTTTAAAATCTCAAAGTGGTATAAAAGTCATGTTGTAAGGATTTGCTCATACGCTCATGTGGCAGTTACACATTGCAGTTTGCCCCATAGTAACGATTGCTGGCACAGCTCTATCTATTGTCCTCTGGTATCCACAATGACCCTCACACGCTGGCAGGAGCAAGCCAATCACAAATCTCTACTACTTAGGTTGGATTAGCTCTAGAAAGGGCCATGTTACTGACTAATGCAGTGCGAGGTCCTAATTACGCTGCCACGCCAACACACGCTAACAGCCAGAGCCTTACTAGGCCACATCACGGAGGACACACATTGGCACAAGTCAAGAGCTACATGTTGGGAACGGTTGGTTGGGCTGCATCTAAAATGGAGTCCTGCAAGTAAAAGGTAGCCGGGAGGCTTATCAGCAGTTTAGGGGACTTGTATTTCAGTACATGTTGTACAGATACCACATGTCCCTGGCAGAAACACGACCACATGTGGTATGAGGGTCAGAGAGATTCTGGTAATGGTGACGTGGTGGTACTTACGCTGTCCTTGAGCTGCGTCCGGCACTCTTTCTCTGATGAGTTTGCAGGCATCATAGACAATCATCGACTCATCAAACTAGGATAGAGAGGGGATAAGTCACTAGGAGAAGGGTGAAAGAGAAAAAAGTAATGGACACCAGTCCCTGCATGCGACTCTCATAGGACAGGCTCATTGACAGGCTAAGAATAGGGCTAATGTTCTGCATATCATGTATATAGCTACCTGCATAGTCTTGATGTTGTTGCTGCGAACAATGTGGATCTTGATGGACACTGTGGACGCCATCTTCTCCACTCACACACCTCCTCCCTGCGTGTACACACCACCATGCACACTATCCTCAGTTCCTCCGCCTACTACACTATGCAGCGAGGCTCACACGGACACAAGTCGCGGTCACTAGTACAAATGAATAACTCCCTATCCCTCGTTCGGATGCACAGAACCAGGGTAAACGCACGGCAAAGATGGGCGTTGGATCTCGCAGGAAATAACAAAACCCGCCCAACCCAACATGAGCGATGGGGCAACACGGACTAATGCCATTTATGGAAAGGCAGCGGCTCGCACGCGTCACTGCGGGGGCTGCGGAGGTCTTACCAATGACTGTAGCTATCTCCTTTTTCTTGGAATCTTTTCCTTTCTTCCTTGATCCCCGCGACACGACCCGATAAAAAGGGGACGAAAGTCGCTACTCAGCGAGAGAGAGAGAAGGCAATTGATATGATACGGTCGCGTTACGTCACAAATTATTGTATACACCCATACTGCGCATGCGCGGATCATTTTCGTGCCTGCGCGCGCGCAAACACTGATGCAGGGAGCTAGTGATTCAGATGCTCCTTCTCCAGAGCTGGCAGACACCATGTGTGATACTGCAGAATTCATTAGTCGGTACCAGTGGGTGTGGGACGTACAGATGACGAGATTATTTCAAATGAAGCACTGGAACAGGATTCCTTCAGAGGTATACTAAACTTTATGCCTATTGTATCACGTGATATCACGTGACCTGGCAGTGGTGGGGTCCACTACTCCAACTGAACACAGAACAACTCAACCAACTGCCATTTGGGTTCACCGAGGTAACATACAAACCCCATTATGTCATAATTAATACCAACGATGTCATCATCTCAAGCCGAACTGGCCTCAGTCTCTCCGGACCTTCGTCGCTGGTAGTCAGAGGGTGTGTCTCGAAAGATCAGTGCCGGATTGGGTGTCGGCCATGGCGGTTCCAGTGGGCGGAGTCTGTGCCAGGAATATGACTCCAAAGAAGACACATGAGGTGAATAATAACGATGCTTTAATGAGGGAGAGAGAGAGGTGAGAGGTATATAGTGGAAAATGTATTACAAGTTCCTTGAAACAATTACATGTTCCTAGATGCAAGAGCTACGTTTTGAGACCTGCTAAAAACTTGTGTCTCAGTAGTTGGTATCCTACTAAACACTTATAATAAAGGAAACCTACTTTTCCAATTATAATGTCCTCTATTGACTGACTACAGGTGAGTAGAATGGCAGGTGTGGTTGCTGAAGTCTGCAGGAGCACCGGCTGCTCCATTGTTTTGGACGTTGGCTCTGGACTGGTACGTTGACGAGATTTTGGGCCCTCTTTCCCCATTCACTTATCCCACTGCACTCTACATCTATACCTGCAGTGTTTGTTGGCCTGTCCTTCTCCCCACTTGCTTACTAAAAATACGAAAAATCACCAACCATATACAGTGACTTTTTAGCTACTTTTAGGGATGGTTGGTCTGTTGTCCTCTGCACACCTTCAATGCAGAGATTTTGTCACTAATGGTAATCATTTTGTGTCAGGGATATTTGGGAGGAGTGTTGAGGGAGATGTGTGGACTGAAAGTGGTGGGAGTGGAGAGAGAGGGAGAGAGAGTAGCAGCTGCCAGGCGGAGAGCTCCGTCCCTCGTCTCCACTGTCCAACTCGACATCTCCGACTCCCACCACTGCCAGACACGATTGTCCTCTCTTCTGGATGACGTCATACGTATGTGACCATTATACCTGTACCTTCCGTTCACAAAACCTGTGTAAACGGTCCTGTCGTTGAATTATTTGTCATCAATGTTTCTTTAATACATTGACGTGTGTATTATGCAAATCAAAGTGCAAATTTTTTGGTTTTTGGGCTTATGCCTTGAAAGTCCAGTGACTTTCTCTCTATGATCTCTGGCAACAGGGGAGGAAGGAGGAGGGAGGGTGTGTTTGGTGGGACTCCACTGTTGTGGCGACCTCACTCCAAACATCCTCAGAATGGTATCGGGACAGGTGCACCCTGACCTCTGCGCCGCTGTTGTTGTTAGCTGTTGCTACCACAAAATGTCCCCCAGAGGCAAGCTATAAGGTGCTAAAGGTTTATACACATTATCCGTTGCCTGAACTTGAAGATGGTGGCGTGGGGTTCAACTGTTTTCCAATAAGTGCCCACCTGAGGGACAGCTGCCCTGATCTCTGTGAGAAGATGAGTGTGTTTGGTTTGCGGCTTGCCAGTCAGGAGACGAGGGCCAGGTATTTCTTCCTTTCTCTCTCGCTCCAAACTTCCCTCTATCTCACTTGAACCTTTGACCCTGTTTTGCTACACTATTCAAACATGTGTTGTACGATGACAGATGGAAAGGGCAGACAGCTGAAGACCACACCCACCATCAGAGGAACGTGTCTTACCGTGGCATTCTACAGGCAGTTTGTCCAGGTCTTGTCTTGTCTCCCTTAACCTCTTTCTCTTTATTGAACCTCAACCTACAGAGCTGGTAGGTAGGCTGCGGATCAAGAAGTCCGTAGCATCATTTCAGGAATTTGTCAAAGATGCAGCTACTCAGCTGAACAGTATGTTCCTGGTGTCGTCACTGATGATGTCATTGTGTATGATGTCATTGCAATTATTGTCCAGATGTGGAACTGGAACGGGACCTGATGGACTATTACTCCAGACACCATATCTTTGCCAGCCTCACAGAGCCATTCACTGTTAGTATCAACTCATTATTAACCTTTAACAAAGTTGCGAATTTCATTAACATCATCAGCGATAAGCAAAACTTGCGTGAAGCCTAGTGAAGTGCCAGCAATCTCAGCTGAACCATTGAACTATTATTCCCTTTGTGTTCCACTTTTCCTTCTCTACTCTCTTTCGCCTCACTCTCAGGCTCTACAGGTATGTATGCAGGGTGCCATGGAAACCCTGTTGCTAGCCGACAGACTAACGTTCCTCAGGGAACACGGTCTCTCCCCCATCCTCCTGCCCCTGTTTGACGACCTCGTTTCCCCCAGAAACATCGCCATAGTAACCACACTCCCAGGGAAAACAAGTTGTGAGCATTTGTAGAACATGACACAGTATCAGGTATAACTTGGTGGTATAGAGTGGAACCCCTCTCTAATAAGGACACCCCTGAAATGAGGACACCTCTCTAATAAGGACACCTTTTCTTTCCCCAAGAACACAATTTCTATTTAACCCAAAACACAGTTTCCTTGCAGATTACAGGGGTATACAGTATAAGATCTTGCAGTAAATGTTGCTTACTGTGAAGAATTTACTTGTATAATCTCTACAGTTTACACTCTTACGTAAAACGATGATCTATGGCTACATAGACATATGGCTAACACTGTCCGTTTTAGGCTGGTCTAAACCAGACCCCTGAAGTGGGCAGAGTCTCAGTGCTGGGTGATTTCCTTCTTGAGGCTCTTGGAGACGAAATGTGGAGGTTTTGTCTTCATCTCTTCCACCCTCTCCTCCCTCTCTCTCTGTAACAGTGAGAAACACCACTTTGTAGCTGGGAGGTGTCAAATGTGACTAGGGAGAGTTTGGGGAAGTAGAAGTAGCTTATTTTTTCGTACTTTTAACAAGCAAGTGGAGGGAAGGACAGGCCAACCAACCATCCTGAATACCTTGACTATAGCTGGAGAGTGCAGTGAAAGAATAGGGTGGCCTAAATTCTTCGTACTTTTAGCAAGCAAGTGGAGGGAAGGACAGGCCAACCAACCATCCTGAATACCTTGACTATAGCAGTTCAATCAATAACTCACATCCATGGCTTTATCGACCTCTTTCTGGTGTATCTTCCTCACCACTTCTTCCCCAGTCCTCGTCTTCTGCTCTGCTTGGATGTACTCTGCCTGAGTCGCGTCTGCCAGCTGCTTTGCCTCTCGAATAGCCGCCTTCTGATATATCTCAGACAACACGTCTCCTTTCACCTCGGAGAAGGCAGAGCTCTTGCTGTCCTCTCCTTCTGAAATTCTCCTAAAAACATAACCACCAAGATATTTGTTATTATCTCCTTGGATAATTCCCATCTTTAATAATTGGGTCATTAATTCCTCTTCTCTGCAATATGAGCCCCGAAATTCAGTACCTTTGTTGCTCAGCATCTGCCATTTTATCAGCTTTTTTCTGAGCTGCTTTTCGAAGCAGCTGTTCTTGCATCACCGCCTTTGCCTCCTCCAGAACCTGCTGCGACAGTGTCCCATGGATTGCCTGTGGAGGGGGTAAAAAATATTGTTATTTCCAAGGCTACTGCTTTCTCCTCTAATGAAAGAAACCGTCTGTAGTGAGGTAGGGGTTAAGTTCACCGGTGTGTGTTTGTGACCAACTTTGGAAATGATAAATATAGCTGGCAGAGTTACATCAGGTTTGTTACATGAGGCTGTTAGCACGGGCCCAACAGTCTTGAGTGTATACAAACATTGACAACTCCCCCTCCTCACTTACTTTAATGGGTGGATGTGCAGCCAACAGCTCCTTCTGAACATCCACCATCTTGAGAGCTATGTCGATCCTCCTCTTGGTGTCCTCCTCTGAAATACTCTCGCTGATCCTCCGCTTCCTCTCCACCTCCTGCTCTGCCAGGGCCTGCTTCTTCCCAACCTGGAGCCAGGGAGTGGAACCTCTGATAATGGACCCTCCGAATGTAGGAAGACAGGTTCTGCCTCGCTTTAGTGTATTATACTACCTCAGAATAACAGACACCTTCATTTTCAATTTCCACAAATAGTCAGGTACCAAGTCAACACATGGAGACTTGCTACACACACTACACCCCCGGCATTTAGCGTGACACTCCATGAGTTTGGTCAAAGACAGAGAAACCATGTGTTACAGGTGGGAGACTTACAGCCTGTACTAGCTGCTCATGGACGACCTGTTTATTGTCTTCTACAATCCTCCGCTGTTGTTCCTCTTCCATGGCCGCATCTGCCTGGAAGAAGGGAGATTGGGGAAAAGATGAAAGAGTAGAGCAAGTGGGGGAAACGTTTGAGCAAGATAGGGGGAAAGATTAAAGGTTGGAGCGAGATATTGTGACAAAATAAGTAAAGTTCGAGTATTTTATAAAAGCCAGGAAAAGAAGCTGGTTGGTGTGGCATACCATCATTCCTCTGACATGGTGCAGCAAGTCTTCCTGCACCAACACCAGACGATCATAAGTCTTGTTTCTCTCTTGGTTCAGGGGAGAGGTTGGGTCGTTGCTCTCAGTGATCTGTCTCTCTCTCTCCTCCTCAACTTGCTGCTTCACCTAACACACAGTGACACCAGTTAACACCAGGCTAACACACATTGATTCAAGTTAACACCAGGCTAACACAAAACACTCTGACACTAGTTGATGCAGCCAATACCTCCTGTGCTATTGCCTTGCGCACGAGCTCATCGTGAACTGCATATTTCTTATCTTGAGTCACTCTCTGTGCCTGTTCCACCTCCTCTGCCTCCTTTACCTACAAACATACATACATTGGAACCTCATAATTATGATAGACATACATACTGTGAAAACATGTAGCTACACGCATTGGGAATTTTAAGATCGTACAACAATTATCGTCATAAGACTTTCAAGCTCCAGCAGTAGCCAGGTATATACCATATCGTGTTTCCTACAGGCAATACCATACAAGTCCTTGCAGCTTGGTGGGCAGTAATTTTGCATCCCCAGAGGCTGATTATTGCTATATATGACCTGAGACTGGCGAGTTTGGCTTGCTTGCGGCCATACAGTGAGGCAAAACAGGATAATCAAGTTTATTGAACAGGAATTGTGATGGCTATATTGGGTAATCTGGAGAGAGGGGATGAACAACTTGGCACTGCAGTCAATCCGTGTGTGCAAATGGCTATGTTAGGGCAGACTCTCGAGGAGTGGTTAGGAATCTATTGTATGCAGTGCCTTAGGCAGCGATATAGGGTGTTGTACACACATACTAGGGTGGGGTATGGTAGTATCGAATAGTAGATGTGTTTATTGGGAGCCTTGAATATGTGGATAATGGCTGGGAGTTATTTCTGTGGACAACATGACTACACAAAGACCAATGTTCTCTAACACAGATACAACACCACCTTACATTCAGTCGTTAACTAGTTTTCTTGTCGCTATACTTTCATACACTGCCGCTAGCTGCTAGTCGCTGCTCAGGCGATAATTTTTTATCACCGCCGTATATACTATCCAACGCCCACACATGAAAAACACACTGTGTCTAAAGCACCCCTGCCGTACTCGCTAGAAGAACTCACTTTCATGCGGTTCAGAGCTCGTACGAGATCTTCCTGCACAGTGACTATCTGCTCCAGCGCTCGCTGACGGACGGTGTCGGCCTCTGCACCCGGCTCGCCTGCCTCACGAATCCTTCTCTCTCGCTCCCTCTCCTCGGCCTCCGCCAGCATCTTGAGCGCCATCTTGCGCACAAGTTGCTGCTGCATCGCCTCCTTGGCGTCCTGCGCCTCGCTACTCAGCGGCACTCCACTGTCGTCTGCCTCCGCCATCGCGTGCAAACGCTCCGTCCGTCAGAGATTTATCCGATATTCGCGTGGCTCGCGGAGAACGCGCTTATAATTCCTTCCCTCGACCTTCGACCCTCCGTGGCTAAGGCCTGCTCATGTCAACCGTATATACCGTATATACTCTCTTTCTTACGACTGACACTCATTATTACATTCCGCGGACCACACAAATCATTTTTACACACTTTGAAGCCAAATTCTTTAGTACAGTCAGAAGGACAAACATAGCAACACTGTAGCACTAGGGCCATACAGTCAGAAGGACAAACATAGCAACACTGTAGCACTAGGGCCATACAGTCAGCAGGACAAACATAGCAACACTGTAGCACTAGGGCCATACAGACAAAGTGTAAAAGTAACAAAACACTCAGTTATAATTGATGCCTCTATTGTATCTGGATAGGCAGCGACGACAGAGAAAACAGCAGAGGCAGCGAAACTTGTGCACTAGACCACTCCTCTCCCCTCTCGCCGAGGGCAGGAAAATGACGGACACTCCGGCCAGGATGAGAGCGCTGGCCACCACCAGGATGGGCAGGTAGGGAGAGGCTCCGGCTGAGAAGAGACTCCCAAATGTCACGTTTCCAGTGATGGCTCCAATTCTGCCCAGAACCGACTGTATCCCAAATGCTGTGGACCTGGGGTTCATACAAGTATTTTATACTATGAACTTGTCTAAATAATACACTGATATTTGTACAGAAGTTTTACTGCCAAGTTTTCCTATAAGTTGTCTATATGAGTGAAATTAGCCAATCTAGTCATCTGAAATCCTCCATTTTATGTTTTACAGTGCTGTCCATATCGTCATAGGATTAATTAAACCACAAAAATTTTGCACTGCTTTCGTTTGCCAAATATTTAACATAGAGCTAGCCCAGTTGTCATAACAATCTATGTGTTAACATTGTGGCCTGTCTGCTGTGACTAGTGGTTCAAACCACATGGTGCACACCACCGGGTTCATGAATAATTCATGAGATGATGTGATCCTATCTGGAGCCTGATGTTGAAACAACAAGTGTCGTCATGGCAGTTAAAAAACTACAGTCGCAACTCTTGGCATTCTTGAAAACAATTTTACAAGGTGTATCCAGGTGTGTGACGAGTGGGGAATGAAAATCCCAAACGAACCATAAAACGCAAGAATGGCAAATGAAAATCAGAGAATTCACATGTGGCAGTGTTCCAGGAGTGTGTGTGGGTGTGGTTCCATACCTGAGATGGACTGGGAACAGCTCGCTGGTGGAGATGACGTCGAGGGAGTTCCAGCCGATGATGGAGACACCTGCAAAGATGGAGGAGAGGAGGACCACCACGTCCTCTGTCTTGTCCTGGTCAGGGATGACCCAGATCAGCAGGGAACTCAGTCCAGACACCACCAGAGAGAACACTGCCAGGGCCAGGGGAGGGTATACATTTATGGAGCCACTGAAAATAATACTTGGTTGGAACCCCTCTCTAAGGACATTCCGTTGAACGAGGACACCTCTCTAAGGACATTCCGTTGAACGAGGACACCTTTCTATTAAGGACGCCTTTTCTTTCCCCAAGAACAGTTCTTGTAAGCAGTTCAACCCATAAAACAAGCAAGTGTCACTAATGGACACTTTTTCTGTCCTATTTTTGTCCAGATTACAGGTATACAAACCATCCACGTACATACCAAGCATAGCTTTGGCTCCCACAATATTGACAGTCAAGATGCTGATCAGCGTGCCAGGTATCGCTGCCAACGCTACGTACAGACTGTCCAGATATATATCATCCCCTCTTTCACCCCGCGTCATGTTACAGGTTTCCATGGAGACAGAACAGGAGCGATGGGGATGGGAAGGGTTAATGCTGCAATAGTGACTTCGTTCAAAATTACAGTCTTTGATGTATTTGAAATACTCTGGGAACCATAGCAACAGACCATAGTAACTGAAGAGGGAAAACAAGAGAGATGGTGTCATCATGAAGAAAAGGTGTCTGTATTAGAGACGTGTCCTCAATTTAGGGGTGTCGTTAGAGAGATAATGAGGAGGGGTTTACCCGAAGGAGAACATGAACCAGACGATGAGCATGACGACCATGGCTCTGAGGTGCTGTCTGTGGAACACTGCCATCGTCGACTGAAACAGCTGTAGAGGGCACCAACATGACACACAAACACTCACTGAGGTGCATGCTCTAACACAATGTTAACCTTATGTAGCAGTAAATTTTGTGTAGAGGCGTCCATAGAACACTAAAGCAGTATGTGTTAGAGCCTCACCTCAGTCAGCCACGCCCACTTTCCTGTCCTCCTCTCTTTCCGACCTCCATACTGACTCTGCAGGTCTCTCAGATACTGACTCCACCCCTCTCGACCTGTCACTTCCTGATTACATCATCACAACATCATCACAAAACTCGTCAAACAAGTCTGACTGCGTGGCTTGACCTTTGCCCTCCCGCAGTAGGAGTGAAGCAGCTGTATTCTGTGCATGACTTTCGCAGTACTCTGCAGCTCCCCCTTCTACAGCAGAGTGATAATATCACTGGGGTAACTTCTGTAGCAGAGTTATAGAAGAAGGACCCTCTGAATGAAGAAAACCTATCGTTTAATACTTCTGACAAGTCCCCAAGTGCCCCATATTCGCAGGTGTATATATCTCACAGCAAAGAGGAAGGAGGGGCTTTCCGGGAAGAAGATGAGGGAGAGAGCCGACGAGAGACAAGGAAACGTGCAGATAATCACGTATATCCTCCAGGATTCCATCGTCATGGCGCCCACACTGCCGTGAGCTGAGTCGTGGAACTGACCAATCACAATCCAGGCCATGAGTGCAGCGAAGAGGGAGCCCAGAATCCAGAAGGCAGCAAGGATGATGACAAATGGTCCTCGAGACTTTCTGGAGAAGAACTCTGAGTAATACGAGAACACGACGGGAAACGAGCCACCCACCCTGTCAGAGGGAAGGAGGGAGATGTGCAGAAACAGATTTTTACAAGTGACAAAAAAATGTAAACTACTGACAAACTTGAGGGGTAAATTTGAAAATTAATGATTTCGCTACAAAAATTTTCGAGGGAGCTATATAAAATTTTGCTGCTTTATACTGATTGTGAAGTGTTAAAAAAAGGAGAGAATAACTCAGAAAATGCTTCCTTCCTACAATTCGCAGACCCACCCGACTCCACTGAGGAACCTGAAGAGAAGGAAGACGCCATAGGTAGGGGAGAAGGCCGAAGCCAGCCCAAACACTCCGTTGAAGGTGAGGGAGGTAATGAGGCAGGAGCGTCGACCAATCAGATCAGAGAGACTGCCCCATATGTACCCTCCCACCATCATCCCCAGGAATATGATGGCATCCAGAACTCCTTCCTCAGACTTGTCCAGCCTCAGCACGTACCGTCCAGTCTGGAGAGACATGCGGCTCCCTTATCCTTGTAGTCTATATGTAGTGAAACCTCCGAATATTGGAGACACTCTTTGCTGCTATACCTTGTTGCTGTTGCTGTTGCTGGAATCCAGTTGAGGCGTGACGAATGAAATACACTGGATCTCCACGGAGTCCGAGGCAATCGCCCAGCCGCACACGGCGATCAGCACCAGGTGAAACGCTCCCACCGGCACGCGACTCAACGCCTCGTCGAAAGCTTCCTCGGCAGAGCCGTATTTCTTCTCTGGGGGACGGCTAGTGTTACCAGGCAGCAGGGGGAGTCTCTTCTAACGGCGTCTGTGTCTTTCCCGAGCCGCGGTAGTCCACCACGTCAGCCATCGTTGTGGAGGGGGCTTTAATTAGAGCTGAGTGTGGGCGTTGCCGTTTGCACAGAGGGGACGGTGCAGGTGTCGACGCGTAAAGCTTTATTATGCTTCATATGAGCCGTTGGGCGTTCACTGAGTTATCCACTCATGTTTATTCTTATCACCAGTGCACCAGTTTGATTCCCATGCAGCCATGCCCCCATACTGTGGGCACACAGGTGCACAGGTAGTGCTGGCCTGGACTTGAGGCCTTTGCTCACCACCCATACCCTGTGTGCTCATAGCTCAGGGGGCCAGATCCGAGGGTTTGTCTGTTGTACTGAGGCCAGGGAACCGCGTTTGGTGGGGGTCAAATTTCAGATTGCCATAGGAATGTCTGTGTGTGGGAGAAAGTGGAGGAATGTTGTGGTTTCAGCAGACGAGTGGAGTGGCCTCGCACCTAGAGACAGTGAGGGAGAGATGGAACCCGAGAGAACAGAGATAATAGGTCTGTGTGGTCAGTGATTTAGTCTTTGCTCTGGTGGGTCTGTTCAAAGAGGAGGCAGGTTAGGTCTGGCTGGGTCTGCTGTTTTGGCAAGGGACTTGGCATGGCTGGCTGATCCTGCATTCCATCACCGCCTCATTTGGGCACACGCAGGTCGCCGTAGCCACATTTGAGGTAATATGACTTACTATCCACTAATTGTGGCTAGCGGGGGGACTGGGAGCAGGGGCTATGGACACTGGCAATAGACTGCTCTGCTACAGACTCTATGGAAAGCTTTCAACATGATGTGTATATATATACTGCATTATCAGTTGACCCAATGCTTCTTATTGTCGCATGCCCCCATCTCTCCAGCTGACTGCTCAACACACACACACACACACTTTTCAACCCAGTTTTTACTCTTGGTGTAAATCTACCCAAACAAACTTGTATCAACAAATTGTAGACTGGAAGGCCAGAAAACGTTTTAGTGTAGCATCTTGCCGATCATGCATATCTTATTGGGCAGTGGTGGGGTAGCTCTTGGATTAAAACGTACCACATCACTGCACACACCTGTGTTCTAGGTTTGTCTATAGCTGCGGCCTCCTGAAAACATGAGTATAGAGCATTTAATGATGGTCGAATGACCACAACCTAATGAGATACACTATAGTTGGTTGTGGCTTGGAGCCAGCAGTGCATGTAAGACTGAGACTACACACACACCTGCAGTTAGCCTGGCCCGAGCTATGCCAAGAATTCTGTCCTCCATTTCTCGTGTAATTACCAACATACCACTTATAAGACACCCTTTTATGGTACAGGTTCTATTGCACTTCAGAGTCTGCATTCGCCATACATGGGACTTGGCAATGCCACGCCTAAACTGCATACCCTAGAAAAGGGGCTGATTTTCACCTTCTTCTAAGTTCCTCGATGCACTTTTGCTCTCTCTTCGGGAGTGTGGTCTGCAAAAATAATTGTAATGGCGCAGGCTGCCGCGCGCAGGTCCGTTTGTTGCGCAGTACTGACGGCACCTGTAAAGCAGAAAACTCTGGTGTAGTAAATACAAACACATACTCACATACTCGACCTTCCTTCAGAGTTGTTTTATTATAGCCGGCCCGCACTTGCCGCAGCAGCTGCGAATTGCGATGTTGCCGTCTGTCCGACGCGCAGTCGCTTTCTGCGGTCCTCCGAATTCCGGCGCCAGTTGAACTGCTGGTGGACAGAAACTGCGAGAAAGGGCTGCGACGGTGGAGACGCCCAAACTGATGAGTTACGTCCTCGGTCCGGCGTTTATAAATGCGTTACTCGACGCGACCCGCGATCCTCCGACGCGTGCGAAATTCCGCACGCGCCCTGTATATACTTTACTTTACGCATGCGCTTTAGGAACCTCTGAAAAATGGCCAGCGAAGACGTTATTACAGTACAAGAGGTATCAGTGGCTACTACCACGCCTCGTCTGCAACCAGAAGAAGGAATAAAGCCACTGGACTTGGCGGACAGCGAGGCTGTGTCCAACTTGGCTCGAGGATTTCTGGCTGTTCTGGAGCCTGAGTTAGTGAGAGTTCACAGGAGTCTGGAGGAGCTGGTGTAGGTCTCATACACACTACAGAATACGTCCTGTTTGGATATGTACAGCGCATTTTCGCAGAAGAAGAGAGTGAGAGAGAGAGAGAGAGAGAGAGGAGAGTGTGTGTGTTCTAAAGGGTGTGGCAGATGGATGCCGGAGTCCGTGGGAGCTAAGGGAATGCTGGTGTAGCCAGCTACCTTGCAATGTAGGAGAGCCCGGGCTGTCACAACTTACCTCTCCCTAGCCCATTAGGCACTGTACTACAGCCGTGTAGGAGGTCCGTGCTTGTGTATTTTGTTACCGTGCAGTGTGTGGAGGAATTCTGGGCCACACCCTGTGTATACTCACACCATGTCATGGCTAGTTAAGTACATGATGTTTAATGACTGAGCATCGGCTGTTGGGAGTGTGTGTTTCCCCCAGTGGATGCCTGGCATACTGAATTGTGTGGGTACCGCACTGTCTAAGAGCTCTATGATATCTGATGAGTATAGCACCCCAGTTTCATGTTGCTCAATCAACCACCACACACAACACACACACACTCACAGAGTCAACCAAGATGAAATGTTGGCCTCAGTACGCGACAAGCGCCTTCAGTTTGAGGACACAACCAAAATGACTGAAATCACAACTCTAGTGAGTCCTATACTACAGTGGAACCCCTCTCTAATCCGGACACCAATTGGACAGAATCAAAGGGGCTATATTAGGGAGGTTGATTAAACTCATGCAAGAACCTATGATTAGAACTTCATTTCAGGGTTGTCTTTTTATATACTTGCTCCATCTTTATGACTGTGCATGCCTCTCCTTCCTTATTGTGCTTTGGCACATGCATTACATCGTGATGATGTCATAATATGTACTGCTGGTGGAATGTAGTGTCCAGTTGACCTGTACCACAGTCACCTCTCCCACCATTCATGTCTGCATAGTTTCTCAGGGGAGATCCTGACTGGTATGTGGTCTTTGTGTCTGTATGTGTGTACATACATACAGCTGCAGAGGCTACCTCAGTGCAGACAGAATGTATCGGTCCTGGCAAAGCAGATGCAGACTCTCAGCAAGAGGGTAAAGAGACTGCAGGTTTGTGAGTGGAGAATGGTATGGTGAGAGGACACCTTACAACAGATGACACGTGGTTCTGCCCCATACTAATACATTAGTCAGTGTATTGAACAAGGTACACCTCTGAATAAAAGACATTTCATGTGTTCCTAAGGTGGCCATTATTCAGAGGTTTTAGTGTTGGTGTTCCCTCTCTTGTCCAGCAACGTGCAGCCAGGCTGAAAGAGCTGCGTATCCAGAGGGAAATACAGAAGAAGAAAGAAATGGAGAGGAGATTGGAGCAGGAACGCCTGCTAGAAGCTAAACCGTACTCCAAATAGCATGTGTGAAGTTCTCTGTGTGCGCATGCGTATAATAAACTTTGTTGCGCATGCGTGTAATCAATTTTGTTGGTCATGCGCGCGTATTATATAATAGTGCCGGACTGCGTCGACGTAGTAGTAGTACGCGAAAGAGATGGCCGGCAAAGCTGCAGTGTTTGTTGTCCTCTCCTGCTACATTCTGACATGCAGTGCGCAGAGAAGTAAGTTACTCACAATTATCTTGCGAAACTGCAAGAAAACGGTGTTCGTATGGTGTCGCAAGCGTGTCAGCGTAATGCAATTCTGCAAAAGGAGGTGGGGCTGGGCCGATACTTACGCACCTATGCGCAGAATTCCCTTAGTAATATGTTATTCACCCTCAGCATAATAATATGAAGCTGCTATATAGAGATTATTATTCACTATAAGGCTTGACTTACTGAATGATGTCTCTGTTCAGGTTCAGGCATCTTCAACTTCTCTAACCCAACGTACTTGGGAACCAACAAGCAAAACGAGTTGGTTCGAGTGCCAGGCGGCATTCCTATTGGGGAAGGCAGCCAGGAGTATATCTATGTGAGCTGGTCTTCATTACAGTGTCTCTTAACTTCACAATACTGCATTCATTATATGAATATATAGGTGTTTTTGCATCAGTATCAGAAAATAATGCTAGTGTAAAACTGCTAATACAAAGTCCCATTAACTGTTTTTGAGTTTGGCATTAAAATGAACAACACCAATTGTGCGGGTCATTTATGACGCCTCCATATTCTCATTTCTTTGGCCATTTCGCGGGAAGTAAAATGTCATGAACCTTTGGGTGGCGCGCCGGATGTGAAGACTAGGTATTCATTCAGTGATCAACTTTGAATATTGTGACCTGACCTGTGGTGGTGCAATATCAGCATAGTTTAAGGTGTTAAGGTTGCCAATTCATTGGTTGCTTCGTCACATTATGATTATCTTTATCACCATGGTTATCAAACATAAGCATTTAAGAGGTCTTGCTAAATGCTATACATTAGCCTGCTCAGGACTTAAGACCTTGTCTGCTGGGTACTACTAGACAAAGACACTGGCTGCTTCAGTCAGAGGGAGTAAAGTACAGAGACTATAACTTCTCTTCAGCTCACACAGCTGCACCCCAGTGGTCGTTGTTTGTCAGACAACAGCTCCCACTGGTTACCATGTGCTTCTTATTTTGGTCTGTTAGTTTCAACCACTTGGCCTATATAGTTCTACCGAGATCAGCTCTCTCTGTCTCTGTCTGCAGCTTCTCCTGTTACAGTTCCTCTGTGTGAGGTTGGATTCAATATTCTTATCTCTTCCACAGATCTGGAGAAACGGGATTGTGACATTTGGACCACTCAGTTTCCAGGCTGACCTCAATACACCAACCAAGAACTTCTCCAACACTGATGCAGAGTATCTGGTGGCCCCACTGTGGTTTCGCAACATCAGCCAAGAGCTGCTGAACATCACTGTCTCCTGGGAGATACAGGAGGAGGGAGCTAATGATACGGATATCCTGGAGTTTGCTGGGAGGGCTGTGGATGATTATTCTCTGTTTGAGTATGGTGAAGATGCTGAGTTTTCTCCAGTCTGGAGCATGGCAGTCACCTGGAACATCATCCTCTTTCCTCCGCGAGATGTGTATGAGACAGTCTGCAGGGAATACTCCAAATGTCTTTGCCAGGAGTATGATTATCGTGAAAACTATGATGATACCAACTCTGGCTATGGCAATGAAGACAACACCAGTTGTCCTATTGATGAGTGTTATGCTAACAACAGTTGGTCTGGACACGACACTGACTACCTCTCACTTCTTTGCAGAACGTACTACTTCTATTACCAACCACCGGTACAAATCACACCAGCATTTTCTCTGAGTTTTTGTTACTTTCCCTTTCATATCCCTTTAGGTGCAGTTTCAGTTGATACTCGCCACTGATGGAGAAGATACCCACTCCGTATTTCTATACGAGTGTGACGAGCGGTTTTTTTTCTCCTCCCTCTTCCAAGATTTTGTCGGCAACTACACGTCAACTGGTCATCGTCTTGGCGACACCCATGATAACTACACCTGTGTCAACAATGACATTAAACGTCTTCTGCTCTGTGAATTTGTAGCGTGCTTTGGCTACTTTGAATCATTGGATTTCCACTTTTATGAGGTATCCTCTTACTTCCGCAACCTCACCAAAGGCTGTAAGTCTGTCTGTTTGTAACCAGTCACTAGTCTTCTTCTTTCTCTCTCTTTTGCACGCTCTGACTGCCACTGTAGTTGAGCAGTTTCGCCAGTTGGGACACCTCGAGGAAGGTTTGCTGACATTTTCTTAAAACTAGATGAAAGATTTATATTCTCCTATGTTCCGTAGGTTGTGACTACATAAAGTTCCCTCTGCTGAGCACTATGCTAGGTTTGGATGGTGGTTTTGAGCTACCTCGACATAATGGAACTAACTCCACCAATGGGACTGAAAACTATCTTCTGTACATGTCTCTGCTACCATACTTGGACGGAGCTTCAACACCCATCACCCACAATGGGATTGGAGTGGGCACTACCTCCCACACCAATATCTATGTCAGCACACACACACACACACTCTCTCTATATTATACTCTATATATTACATATGAATCCTCAGGTTGGGACTAATGGTATCATCTCCTTTGGACGACCTTTCTACTTCTGGTATTCACGGAACTTCCCAACACCGTATCCATGGATACGAGAGACCTACGTGGCTGCACCATTCTGGCACGATGCCGACATACGGAGCAGAGGTGATGTGATTTATACCACTCCTAGCAAAGACGACTACCGTTCTCTCTACGGCGTCATCGACAAATTCCTTGTGAGAGAATCCGTTTGGAAAACCTTTCTTACTCACAGCTCTCTTTTGTTTCTAGAGTTTTCAGCTAAACTCTTCGTTTACGGCTGAGTGGATTCTGCTGGCCAGCTGGGTGAAGGTGCCAGTGTACCCTCACCACTACTACTTCCAGAGTGACTACGTTTCTAGCTATACAGAGAGAATTCTCAATGACGTAAGCGTTTCTCATTGCCCGCCATATATCTGATTCTCACTGGCTGATCTCTCCCTACAGTTCAATACATTTGAAGCAGCAATAGTCTCCAGTGGGGCTGACACCTATGCCATCTATACCTACAACTGTGATTTGCTGACAAATCCTGGTCCCTATTATTACAGAGGACCTGTTATTGGCTACAATCTCAGAGGATTTGAATTTGAGAATCACAGGTTCAGCGAGTCTCAAGCAGCAACTCGGGTTGCCTGTGGCAACTGGCCCTCGTCAGACTGGTTTAACCTGGTGTACAAGATCAGCTCAGGTGAAGATGAGAAGCTGCGTGTGCGTGGACAGTGCCTGGCACTGCTTGAGGGGGATGGGAATAGGCTCACAAGTGTAAGTGTCAAGAACTTTAAGAGCCGGCTCAGCCCTTGCCCGTGCACGATCAGACAAGCCTGGAGGGACAGAAACTATCGCTGGGACTCTGAAAACTTCTACTGTTACTACCGACGATTTGCTAATACAGCTACTGGAGACTATGACCAGTATTGTTGCTACAGTTTCGACTTCCAGTAAGTCAGGGTGAGCTGACAACGAGCATGCACTAATGCTTCCCTTTCTCCCCAAACACACACACACACACACACACTTTTTCTCCGCAGGGGAGGGACCTGGGGTGCACTGATAAAGTCAGGCTATAGAGCCAGTGGGATGACAGAGATGGTGACCACTAGGTTTGGCCGTAGAACTATCTCAGAGAGAGACGTTGAGATGAGGAGGTTCTGCTGTGGTCTGGCTGGACTCTGTGACCTCTTCCTTCAGCGGCGACCACCGAACGACTGCATCGGATACGTGCCCCCCGTCTGGAGTGAGTTAGCATGGCAACTAATCATGGTGGAAATGAAACTCCACCCCTTTTCTCTCTCTACTGCAGCCTGGGCGTGGGGAGACCCTCACATTATGACAATCAGCGGTGACCAGTACACGTTCAATGGATATGGAGAGTTTGTGATGCTGCGCTATGACAACATGGTGGACTTCCAAGCCAGAATGAGACCCACATACAACACTAATGCAACCCAGTTCTCAGCCTTTGCATTTGGCTACATTGACAGTGACAAAGTGACCGTAAGACAGTCAACCTCAAAACTTTCACTATCTGCGATTTATTAAAAGGGGGCCCATAGTACAGTGAAATGGGCAACCTTAAATGTTTTGCAAGATTAGCCACCAAGTTGTGAATGTTCCCTTCCTTGAAGAAGGTTTTTTTTCTCTCAGATTGATTGTGGATCCTCTGAGGAGTTCTGTGTGACGTGGCTGAATGACATGGACATCTCCGACAACCTCACGTCCGTCAATGACTCCTACTTCTCTGACTCCGGCAAAGTTGAGGTTGTCAGGGAGACTGTTACCACGGTGGCAGTTGGACTGGCTAACGGAATTTCTCTGGCCGTGACTTATAACCAGAGTGTCGGTATCCCCAGTTTTCAGCTGAACCTTGACCCCGGGCTCAGCGGTACCATGATGGGGTTGCTAGGCAACAAGGCTGGAGAACTGGTACATAGCGACGGGGATCCGTTTAGCCTGACAGCAGCTAGTGACCAGGAGATATTTGAGTTTGGAAATAGCTGTGAGTTCACCAAACAATTGCCTTCCACTTTTCAAAAAAACTCTTTTTCTTTAGTTGGCCAGATTTTTTCTTTACACTTTTCTCTTTTTCTTTTCATTTTGAGAGTTTGTGAGATTTTTCTTTTCACTTTTCTCTCTTAATAATCAATCATACACACACTCTTATTTTTCTGCTTCTGTTTAAAGCAGATATATTTTCCTCCCAGGGCTGATAAGCACTCACGCCGAGAGTCTGTTCAGATATGCTGAAGACGAAGGACCAATGACCTACCAGAACTCAGAATGGGCTCCTACCTTCACTGCCGACATTGAGGCAGCTGCCAGTGACGAGGCTAAAGCTGCCTGCACACCCGCAGGGGCCACTCAACCCGTGACGCAGTGCTTGTTTGATGCCGTGGCAACTGGTAACATCAGTGTTGGCATGGCAACCACCAACACTCTTAACGAGAACAACCTCGCCATGGAGGAATCAAGTTAGTGGATCCTTTCACCTCCCATCTTCCCCCCTTCACCCCTCCCTCCTCTGTCTGTAGCTAACATGCCTCCAGTCATTACCAGCAGTGTTCAGGGTGTCCTGACACTCTCCCACATTTCACCTCTGACCTTTACCACCACTGTGACGGACGACAAAGACGACACTAATCTAAATGTTTCCCTCGTCTCTCCTCCGCCCGGGGCATCTCTCACTCAGTCTGCGTCAGATCCAGGCTCCTTCCTATTCCACTGGCAGTTGACCAGTTCACAAGAAGACCAGGTGTGTTAACCTTGGAGCACAATACCACGAAAGTCGGCTAGTTTTGGCAAAGTGTATGATAGCTCGCTTGTGGCAGCCAAAGCCTCTCTTGATGACTAACTTCTCCAGCTGTCAGATGTGATGATAGTTGCCACGGACTCCCAAGGAGCAGCAAACGTATTCTCTCCTCACGTGGAGATCTGTGCCTGTCAGAACGGAGGGACCTGCACGTCACAAGGAGCCACTAGCATAAGTGACCTCCTTGTCATCCTCAACTGCATCTGCTCTCCTGGTTTGTGACATAATGAAGACCATTGGTAATGTGACTCGTCACATGATCCATTTGAGTGGTCATATGACTCTCACATGATCCATTTGAGATTGCATGGTCTGGACCACTAGTCATAGTATGACTGTTGCATGATCCCCAAATAAAGCCCCCTGGTCATGTGACTCTCACACGATCCCCTGCAGCCTGGGAAGGTCCGTACTGTGAAGAGGATGTGGATGGTTGTCTGGAGTATGCCTGTATCGATGGAGTTGAGTGTTTTGATGCCCCTGCGCCGGGCCAGGGCGCGACGTGTGGACCTTGTCCTGTCGGTTACACCGCTGATGGAGAGAAGTGTGCAGGTATGTGCTAATGATATTCATGACCCATACCATCAGTTCTTGGCTTCAGATATTAATGAATGTGAAAGTGAGTCGTCATGTGCACAAGTCTGCACCAACACAGAGGGTAGTTACGAATGTTCTTGTAACCGTGGTTATGTGGTGAGTGACTCAGACCCCACTGAATGTGTTGGTAAGTGTGTAGCTATCGAACTAGTCGTCCTCTCAACATGTTTCTCTCTCTCACTCTCAGACTTCAATGAGTGCAGAACACTAGTGGAGCACTGTGAACAAATCTGTACCAATACAGACGGCTCCTTTACCTGCAGCTGTCAGACTGGTTTCCGTAGCGATGGCCCCTTCTGCTCTCGTGAGAACAACTTCATCATCTGCCCGTGATCTCCATTTTTCTGCTCCCTTTTACCCTATGCCTTATACTGCCTCTTCCACCAGTTTGTGCGGCACATAATTTTTTGCCGAGCAATTTTTTCGATAATGGCAGGGGTTGGAAAATAAGTATTATTTCACACCTATATAGAATTTTGATTTACCTGGAGTACCAACATTTTTTTAAAGAATACTATAAGTTGTACTAAAACTCACTTATGTGACATCAAGCAGTACATGTTTTATCTCCACAGCTGAAAGGCAGTGCAATGCAGACTATGATGAGTGTGGGTCTGCGTTCTGTGCTAACATCAGCAGCAATGCTTACTGCTACTGCTCCGAGGGTTTCCAACTGGACACCAGTGGAGCTAACTGTGCTGGTAGGTGTTCTGTTTCTCCCTCCTCCTCATCAGTACCTCACCCCTCTCTCTGTAGACATTGATGAATGTGACAGAGTCGGTGGTCCTTGCCACCATTTCTGCACTAACATCCCCGGGACGTATGCCTGTAGCTGTCGCGAAGGATACGTCCTAGGACTTGATCTAGCTACCTGTGAAGGTCAGGCATTATAACCTGCAACTATAATACTGCAGTTATGAGCTGTGTTTCTCTGCAGATGTTGACGAGTGCAGGAGAGCCCGAGAGGATGGAGAGAGACTCTGTCTGGTGAATGAAGCCTGCATCAACACTGAAGGGGCCTATGATTGTGTGTGTGCTCCTGGCCTCATTTTTATATATGACAGCATCGATTCCTCATTCTGCGGCAGTGAGTAGCATTCTTTCAGTCCTGCAAGTGCTTCCTTCGTCTCTCTCTCTCCCCCTCTCCTTCCTTCTCCCCATAGGTCTCCCAGCTAGTAGAGTGTACAAGGAGGAGTTCATGCGGACAAGTATAAACATTACCTTCTCACAGTATACCGTCGGTCAGGTAAGCTACCATTCTCCGGCGATCCTCACTTGCCACGGTTCTATATACTTGCTTGTGTGACGCACATGCAAAAGTTTTGTCCAACAATGTTGTGAACCTATGTACTTGCTCTGTCTCTCTCTCTCTCTCTTTCTCATTGCATCAGTTGGAGCTAGAAGGAAGGGTTGCCACTGTACTGGACCTGGTGAAGGTGTCTGTGGTAGACCACTGTACCACCAGGACATGTGCCGTGGAGAGACTAGTTGAGGAGAATGACTCTGCAATATCTAAGAGGTTAGGGTGTCAGCTGCCACTCATAACCATGAATCATGGTTAACCAGCGGAGTGTGTATTGCATACCATGTCCCGACTTTTTCAAATCACTTTAGTCAATTCCTTATCTCGCTGTCCCTTTTTCTATGTCACTGACCATTATTTCTATTTGCTGTGCAGAAATGCTCATGTGAGTGTCTTTGACCCAACAAAGCACATTGCCCAGCCAGTCCCGAGGTCCCAGGACCCCACTCAGAATGTCCTCACTTTCTACGTCGACGTGGAGATTGACGGAGAGAGTGGAGCACTCGATGAAGAAAGCACGTTGGCAGCCATACAGGTCTCATAAACCGCTAGCTGCTATCCATTATAACTAGTGTTGTCAAGGTTTTGTGTAGACTTAGCAGGTGAAAAATTTGTGTGGAGGTTAGCATAATTACTCAGAGGGTGGTTTGTTTTCCCCAAAAACACTGGACCCTACCCTTGAACTGCATGTACTAAGATGCTGTGTTGTTTCCCCTACAGAACAACATTGAGTATTTCGAAGATGAGTATGGTGAAGGAAGTGTCAGTTTCACACTGGCCTATCCGTCGCCGCCCGTCACCGGGGAACCCCCTGTCACTCAGGACGATGATGATGAGGGAGAGTTTGATCTAAATGTTGCTGTGGTTGCCGGGGTAACAGCTGCTGCTGCAGTAGTGGGTGTGGTCTCGTCTGTCGCTGTTGCCATTGGTCTTTACTTCTGGTGAGTCATGTGATCTCCCTGTTTGGTCATGTGATCTCTCCCCTACTGCAGTGTGGAGTGGCATAGGAAGAGGAAGAACATGATAGGAAACAAGAGAGGCCTGCTGACAGACGGAGTGTCCATGCCTGATGGGAAGGGAGGTGGAGAAAGGGAGATGAGAGAGGTCCCTCCACAGGGCCCGAGGCTGTCTGAAGATCTTGGGAGGACCGTGCTCTTTAACGAGGGTACTGCCTGACCATCATGAACACTATACACAACATGGAACACTAGTTTTGAGCACCATTATGTATATAATATAGCTCAGTCCTCTTTACTATGTAACTTTGCGCTGTACAATGCATGCTTTGACTAACATTGTTTAGTTTACAGTTTGGTGAGGTGGGGTTGTGGGTGTGGCCAGTGGATCACGTGATTTAATCAGCAATGTAATCTCTTTCACTTCATCACAGTCAGCTGGTACACAATTGTGCTGCAGGTGGAGATCAGTTAAGGGGGCGAGGGAGGCAGGCAATTATATGTGTGGATAATTGAATGTCAGTCTATAAAATACAAAATACCTCTAGTGTCACTCTCAGGAGACCAGTGCCGGTCTGTTCACCTGTCCTCTCCCTGGCTGAAAGGTCAGAGGGCAAAGAGGGGATAGTGGGATTTTGCAGAGCACGGAGGACACCCAATAGTGAAGCCACACCTTCCACTCCCACACGGTTGCCTGGGAAACAAAGCTGTAGTCACGGAAACAGCGAAAGAGGAGGTGTTACAGGAGAGAGTGAGATGTGCTAGGGACGAGTTGCCGCTCATCCAGAGTTGCCCATCCCCTTCGGTCACCAGGTCCAGCAGTGGCTGGTCACTCCTACCTGCCATGCCCACCTGAGACCCTGTGGGCGGTTCTTCTACCCCCACCTCCGTTTTTACTCCCTTCTTCCCTCCACCCTTGACGCCCTTTCCTGCCTTACCAGCAGCTGATACTGCCAATACACACACAGCACAAACAGCACACAGAGAACAAAGAGACAATGAAAAGCAGTTTAAGAAAGTTAAACGTAGTTAATCGAAGAAACCAGCAGTCTGCGGCGCATGAGATGTATGCGCGGGAAAAGGGGGAGAACAGAAGGTGCATGCGCACGTGCCGTACCGTTGAGGAAGGCCCGTGCCACATGAGGCGCATGCGCAGGAAAAGGGGTAGAACAGAAGGAGGATGCATGCCCGCACAGTACTGCCGAGGAAGGCCCGCACCACATGAGGCGCATGCGCGGGAAAATGGGAAGAACAGAAGAAGGATGCATGCCCGCACCGTACCATCAAGGAACGCCTGCGCCACATGAGGTGCATGCACGGGAAAAGGGGTAGAACAGAAGGAGGATGCATGCCCGCAAAGTACTGTCGAGGAAGGCCCGCACCACATGAGGCGCATGCGCGGGAAAATGGGTAGAACAGTAGGAGGATGCGTGCCCGCAAAGTACTGTCGAGGAAGGCCCGCACCACATGAGGCGCATGCGCGGGAAAAGGGGTAGAACAGAAGAAGGATGCTGTGCCCGCACCGTACCATCAAGGAACGCCTGCGCCACATGAGGTGCATGCACGGGAAAGGGAGAACAGATTGCATGCCCGCAAAGTTACCGTCGAGGAAGGGCCCGCACCAATGAGGCGCATGCGGGGAAAGGGCGTAGAACAGAAGAAGATGCGTGCCCGCACAGACATCGAGGAATCTGCCCACATTAGGTGCATGCACAGGAAAAGGTTAGAACAGTAGGAGGATGCATGCCCGCAAAGTACTGTCGAGGAAGGCCCGCACCACATGAGGCGCATGCGCGGGAAAAGGGGTAGAACAGAAGGAGGATGGCGCGCCTGCAAAGTACTTCGACGACCACATGGGTGGCATGCACGGGAAAAGGGGTAGACAGAAGGAGATGCGGCGCCTGCAAGTAACTGTCGAGGGAAGGCCCCAACCAAACATGAGGTGCATTGCACGGGAAAAGGGGTAGAACAGAAGGAGGATGCGTGCCCGCAAAGTACTGTCGAGGAAGGCCCGCACCACAATGTAGGCGGCATGCGTGGGAAAAGGGGTAGAGACAGAGAAGGATGGTGTGCCCGCACCGTACCAACAAGAACGCCTGCGCCACATAGGTGCATGGCGGGAAAAGGGGTAGAACAGATGCATGCCCGCAAAGTACTGTCGAGGAAGGCCCGCACCACATTAGGCGCATGCGCGGGAAAATGGGTAGAACAGTAGGAGGATGCATGCCCGCAAAGTACTGTCGAGGAAGGCCCGCACCACATGAGGCGCATGCGCGGGAAATGGGGTAGAACAGAAGGAGGATGGTGTGCCCGCACCGTACCATCAAGGAACGCCTGCGCCACATGAGGTGCATTCACGGCAAAAGGGGTAGAACAGAAGGAGGATGCATGCCCGCACCGTACCATCAAGGAACGCATGCGCCACATGAGGTGCATGCGCAGGAAAATGGGTAGAACAGAAGAAGGATGCGTGCCTGCAAAGTACTGTCGAGGAAGGCCCGCACCACATGAGGCGCATGCACGGGAAAATGGGTAGAACAGAAGAAGGATGCGTGTCCGCAAAGTACTGCCGAGGAAGGCCAGCACTACATGAGGTGTATGCTAGGGAAAAGGGGTAAAACAGAAGGAAGATGCGTGCCCGCACCGTACTATCAAGGAACGCTTGCGCTACATTAGGTGTATGCACGGGAAAAGTGGTAGAACGGAAGGAGGATGCGTGCCCGCAACGTACTGTCGAGGAAGGCCTGCGCCACATGAGGCGCATGCGCAGGAAAAGGGGTAGAACGGAAGGAGGATGCGCGCCCGCACCGTCGAGTGGGAAATTCAAGCGACGAGGAATTGTGCAATAGGGCTGCGTCAGCACTAGCAACCATTATCTGAAAGAAACGCAAATGGTGTGGACGGCGGATACCTCCAATAGCTCCCAGCCCAAAATACCCCCCTAAAGGGGGGTCTCCATCCTTTGAGAGGCAGGTAGAGAGATTAGGGAGGGATGGTGCACTCCAGACCCGCTTGATTGCTACATCCCACAAAACAAGACTATTGGCGGTTGACGGGTGCACCGAGCTAGTCTGGAGAGCGCACTTCAGGCAGCGTAGGGGTCATGTGATCAGAGCCGTCTGAAATCCGCGCAGAGGGGTGGCGCGCCTGCCCATCCCAGCCGTTGCCATGCTGCGCATGCGCTGGTGCTGAGCAGTGGTGCTGATGACGTGACCCGGCGGGCGCGACGCCGCAGAAGACCTGGTTCCTTCGCCCCCCACTGATAGTGTTAGCGTAGTAAGGTATATATGTGGCCTGTTGTTGTGGGCCACGCCTCTGACCCGATGAGTGGAGTTGAACTACATCGTTAGCCAACAACACTTCCAAGGACTGTTAGGAGGGAAAATTGCACACCTTTTCCACCCTCTTCTCTCTTCTTCCCCTTTCCCCCTCCTCGTCCAGACTTGTCCAGACTAGCTCCGGAGGAACTGTGGAATACGAAATGATGTCATTATTACAACGATGTCATTACATCACAGCAATTCATACCTTCTTCCTGAGCTGCTGACTGGTATTTCCTATATACATGCACACGGAATGGAGAGAGAGTGAAACGTGGTATTAGTCAACTAACTGGAGTATTGGCTGCAAGCAGAGTCCTGCGCTGGGTCTCCTCTTCTCTAGTCAGTGGAAACTTTACCAGAACCTGCAGTCAGTATGCATGCACTTCAGATAAATTAATAGACCCATGAATAGCTTTTTGCCAAAGTCACCCAGGGTGAGCGTTGTGCTAAAAGCAGTCTTTACACAAAATATTGACTTTGTAATCACGAGTTTTAGGCATTCCCATGTACCTTACAGAGGGCAGCGACGCCTTCATCAGCCACCCTATTGCCTGCCAGACCTAGAGAGAGTAGAGTTCTGTTCAACCTCAGCCCTCGCGCCAAGTGACACACGCCCTCGTCTGTGATCTGATTGGATGATAGATCCAGCGACAAGAGAGACGTGTTGGCACTCAGAGCCGGACCGATGACCTCACAAAATGCATCGCCTAGGGAACAGCACTTGAGCGAGAGATGCTCAATGCTGCAGGGAACAGTCTTCATTCTAAACCAGTGGCCACAGTCCATACCTGGTCTGGAGTAGAGACAGGACGTGATTGGGTGACACCTTGTTTCCATCTAGAGCAAGTTTCCTAGGCAAAAGAAACACGAATCTAACACCAGTGCTTCCACCTAACACGTATTATGGGGTAACAAACACAAGTTGTAGTATGCAGTGATGGCAGCTGACCTGACGGCACAATTAGCTACTAGAGGGACGAGTTTAGATGTTGTGTCATCATTTAGTCCAACATTCCACAGCCTGTGGGGAAGGGGAAGAAGATTATAGGTGTCGTCAGTGTGTGCGTGTGTGTGTCAACTACTGACAGAATGGCAGTACACTGGATTCCCTCCAGAGATGAGGTCAGAGCTTTCAGCAGTCTGTCTTCTAGCAGAAAATCTGAGGAGAGGGACACGAGCCAGGTGAACTGCCCCAGTTTTAACCCTTAGCTCACATGGAGTGATTAACCCTAAGCTTATATGCAGACACATTCGTAGGTAGCTATGTATATGTGTGTGCAACGCTGAATTATACTGGCAATTGATGCATAAGTACCGTCTCTAAGGACAAGCAGTGACTACTATTACGGCATACTGCGGAGGTGGATGGCTCTTAGAAAGCCTGGACCAACTCCCTCTTCCAAAAAAACACTGGGTGTGGTGGGCGTGTCTCCAGTGGGCGGGGCTCCAGGCCTGAACGGGAGGAGATGTAAAGAAGAGAGGGCGAGAGGGAGACAGACCTTGTGAGGGTTCTCACTGGTACAGCCGGCAGTCCCTGCTGCTGACAGTGGATGGGGAAATCGTTCGTGAAACTTCCTGTCAGTCCGTCTGCGAAAAACCATCAGGCAAATTCTCCAATACATTAACGTACCTCCACCCTCCGGAGCTGTCTTCTCTGCCTTCCCCTTGCCTTTCTTACTCATCTTCGGTTCTCGATCACACTCAGGCCGAGACCACGTGGAAAGTTTACCGGTTTCTATGGAAACAATTGTCACGTGCGTGAAGCGTAATTAAACGTCATAAGTGTCATATGATCGACTATCGTCTCGTTGTGATCTTTGTTCTAGTTCCACACGGGGACGGAGTTGCGAGATGATCAAGGCCATTCTAGTCTTCAACAATCAGGGAAAGCCGCGGCTGACGAAGTTCTTCGTTCACTTCGTAAGCCAGACGCCTTGATGCATGCTTCTAAATAACGCCCACCTCGTAGAAGGAAGGCGAGCAGCAGATGGTGATAAAAGAGGTGTTCCACATGGTGTCAAAGAGAGACGAGAACAGCTGCAACTTCCTCGAGGGCTCGAGGTTGGAAGTCGTAAATTATCTTTTCAGTACCACACTTTTCTTGTGTGTAGTAAACTAGGGGGAGGTGACTGGCGGCTGATCTACAGGCACTATGCCACTCTCTACTTTGTCTTCTGTGTGGATTCCAATGAGAGTGAACTGGGGATTCTAGACCTCATACAGGTCAGTCTCTTTCACTCAGTATGTACTAATGGAACGTACAAAATGTTGATGGCATTGTCATTACTTGCAGTATGTTACAGGTAGCCTATCTCATGGAACAAAGCTGTTGCTCTAACACAATCCAGTTAAACATACAACTTTACACATTGAGAGAATCACAACACAAAAAAGTGCCTGTGTTACTGCTTCCCTCTTGCTCTAATCCACAGGTGTTTGTGGAGACACTGGACAGGTGTTTTGAGAATGTGTGTGAACTGGACCTCATATTCCATGTGGACAGGGTCCACAACATACTGCAGGAGATATGTATAGGAGGCATGGTCCTGGAGACCAACATGTCAGAGATACTCACTCACATTGACTCTCAAACTAAGCAGGAGAAGAGCGAGGCCAACGCTGTCTCCACCATCAAGGTACGAACTTCACTCGCAAACTGTTGGACACTTTCCGTGGAGGAACATGAAAACCAACAAACTCTACTCCCTCGTAATAATTATGTTTCTAGTTGTGTGTGTTGGTCTGGTTTGCACTCCCTTCTCTCTTCCCCCCACTCTGCCAGAGTACTGTGTCCTCCGCTCCAAACAAGGCCCTGTCAGCTGTCAAGAACATCCAGTCATCAGCAACTGCCAAACTACCAGGAAAAATCAAACTCTAGCACACCGCCTCACAGTGACTTTCTGTTTCCCTACCATATCGTGTGTTTTTAAAAACAGAATTTGAACCTCTGAAATGTCAAAAACAATAACATTGAAAACAGAATGTATGAAGGAGATAAGGCTATGGAAGTGACTGCAGAAGTCTAACTGTATGATCGTAGGTGTTGAAACTAATGGTGACTGCCAGTGGACCTTTAACCCAGTTCATACTGACACCTTTGAACAGTCCACGGAGCCCCTCGGTTGAGAAGACATGTCTCAGTGTCTGGTGAATGGTGTGATATGAAACACTGGACACTAGTCCCTCCGTTTGCATCCGCCGACGGACTATGTCAAGTGGATAGCTCACGTTCTGACCTAGCAACCCTGCAGCCATGGCAACTGTAACCATGGATACTTCACTATCACGGTAACGTACCGGCAAATGCTCCGAAGGCGAGGCGAGGTAGGGGAGGAGGCGGAGTCTCGTAGAGTGTCGTGTAGTGTTGTTTCAGAGTCTCGTATGTGAAGAAACTGGTTCCAGCGTACGGAATGACTCCAAGTAGGGAGGGAATGATTCCCTTCCACAGAGCACCGAGTCCTCCATGCCTCGCTGTCTGCAGCACCACGTGGTACACATGGTGGTACCTGGATAATAGATATACAAACAGTGGGAACTTCGGAAACCTCTGAATAAAGGACACATGGTTCTAGTGTTCTCAAACCCAAGGCAAGGTGTCCCTTTCTCGGAGGTGTCATCTGTGTTGGTGGCTGGAGTGTATATACCTGTCTCTAGCAGTGACTGCCATCCTGGCTCGTACAAGGTCCAGAGGATAGGTGAAGAGAGTGGCAGTGCAGCCTGCCAGAGACCCTGCCAGGAACCTTCCTCCAGCTGTCAGCTTACTGGGTGAGGAGGACATGTGTAACTCTCAGAGTATTCTTGTGACTCTTGGATTAGACATAAAGCTTACGAGAAGGGTAGGTAGGACTAACAAAATCAGGAGCGCCAGTTAGAAAACTAATCAGCTAGATATTGCAGAGATAAGGTATGTTTGAATTCTAGCTCTTCCTTTTCTCTGCAATGGCTGACCCTGAGGAGGGTGTGAGAAGCAACTTGAACTGCTCGTGAGCCACAAACTGGACTGCAGCAAAAGGCACAACTCTCAACATGGTGGCAGAGTTTCCTCTCCACAGAGCTCGCCCTCCCTGCTCTCTCCATGTCGCCCTGATGAAAGAGAGAGCGCCACGGACCGAGTAAGGCTCTTGTGACACTGTGGAGGAGAGAACACGTCTGATAGCTGTGGGGGTCTATGTTCGTGTATCAAACTTTACTGACTACAACAGCTGGAGCATGCAAGTGTGTTAGGGCTTACTATGGAAAAATTCGGTAGGCATAAACTGTTCGTACTTTTTGCAGGAAAATGGAGAAGAGGAAAGGCCAACTAAACATCCTAAATATCTTGCCTATACCTGGAGTCTGCAGGGCAAACCCTACCCTAGGCCCTTAGCTACATTTACTGTGGGACAGTAGGTGAAATAAAAACCATCAGAATCAATATCACCCACCTTGGAAACTGATCTTGGTCCTGTCAAGAGGAGCGATGGTTGTCTTGGCCAGAGCTCCGGCGAGGGCCCCAGCACACAGGGAGACGGGGACAGAAGGAGCCACGTCCGAGGCGGCCATTGGTAGGTGTCGTCTCCACGTCACCTCGATTCTAGAGACTTGTGAGAATGAAGACTACATGGAAATCCTCACACGACGAAGTGCAAATGTGGATGTCCGGCTCTCGGCTGGGGCTTCTATGTTTCGCGCCATGTTCGCGGGAAATACGTTGCCATGACCCTTATCTGGGGTCTAGGTACATTGTTCCAATAAAGGCGCACCACCCGTGGCGGGCTTTTCAAGCCGCCAGAGCAACCATGGAGGAAGGTGGTTCCATTGCCTTCAGTGTGCAGGGAGCAGAGGTGGGTGGAAATAGGTAGACACAACACCAACCTCTCTCTCTGGTGGCACAGGAGGAAGTCTCAGACGATGAGGAGGAGGAGCGACAGAGAAAGGAAGAGGTTTGAGAAAAATTATGACTGTTGCAAATTGGTCGTGCTTAGTTTTGACAAAAAAGATAAGGCTGTCTCAATCGTTTTCTGTAGCTGCATCAGCTGCTTACAGAACAACTGCAAGACGATCTCCTTGACGACTCTGTCTCCACGGTGACCACGGAGGATGGTGCAGCGGATTCCACCCTACTGGGTGAGGAAATGGGCGTGGCTCTGGATCATGTGATCTCCCCCAACAAGTCATGTGACCTTACTCCCATCACGACTGAATACAAAGCCAGTGGGGAAGAGCACGATGGACTCTCTGCTGAGTCTTCATTATTAGAAGACCAGAGTGGGCGTGATCTAGGTGGGTGTGGTCTGAGTGGGTGTGGTCAGCCGGAGGTTTCTGATGTATTTAGTGGAACAGCACAAGCTTACTCCCTCATCAACTCTATCTCTGAAACTCGCATTCCTGCTGCACTCCGGACAGGCCACACCCACCAGGAAATGACGTCATCATCTGATGGGCATGGTCAGCTGGAGGTGTTGTATGGTGCGAGATGTCGGCAGGTGGGAGAGCTGACTCAGCAGTTGCAGGAGTCTCGTGGCGAGAGAGAGAAGATGGAGCGAATACTGCGACACGAGAAGGTGAGGAAGAGGGGAGTGTAGGAAGTGGGTGTGGTTAGCCCCGCCCACAGAGGGAGGTGGAGGAGAGGTGGAGGGCCGAAAAGGAGGAGCTGGTGTCAGAAGTTGAGCGTGTGTCTCAGCAACTGAGAGAAACTTCAGCTGCTCTGACGGCTGCTAGAGCTGAGAGGGAAGAGGTCTGCGCTATGCTCCACCCACCTACAGGTGATAATGTCACCTCTTGTCTATTAATAGAACAGTGATGTCACCACTGGTCTATTTGTAGAACGGAGGGTCTTCAATGTAATGTGCTCTTTACAGATAGTGGGCCAGGGGATGTTGCTAGGCGACTGATTGAGGTGTCGGCAGAGAAAGAAGATGTGCAATATCAGCTGTCTTGTTGCCAGGGGCAACTGGAGACTCAGACTAGAAAATCAGAGTCTGCAGAGGTATATACCCAGTCACCATGGAAAAGTTTTGTTACCTAGTAACAGTCACCATGGAAATGTTTCACAGGAGGAGCTGTTGAGAGTGTCGAGTCAGCTGTTGTCATTGGAACCGGAGGTGGAGAGACTGGGGTCAGAGGTCGAGAGACTGGAGAGGGAGGGAGAGAGGGAAAGAGAGGGCCTCGCTGCTGAGAAAAGAGAGGCTTTGGAAAAGTAAGTAGCTTTGTTTAGAGAAAAATAATATGCAACTTCAATGCATGTGTGATTGGTCCGTGCAACATGTTGCGTGCAATAAGGAACACTTTTATGTTCACAAGAGACATGTTGCATGGAATGTTGCCCATGTGGTACATATGTTGGAAGTTATTTTCTCATGTAACAGAATGGTGCTGAATTTGTTGGCCTTATGTCTCTCTCCACTGATGCAGGTGCAGGGCAGCATGTCTACAGCTCCACGAAGATGCCACAGAGAGACTGAGGGAGGCCATGGCTGCAGAGAAAGACACTCTCTTCTTGAAGCACAGACAACAGCTGACAGCTCTCCAGTCAGTGAGGAACAAAATGGGTTTTGCCATGCTCTTGTCATTGGGCTCACAACAAAAATTGTAGTGTGCAAGGTTTTTTTGCCTGCCGCATGCACACAGGACGCAGTTGTCTAGTGTTCAAGAGGAATATGTGAAGGTGTGTGGAGAGAAAGACAGAATGGAGGCTGAGTATAAGAACAACATGGAGCAGGTGCAGTATAATAATAGGTATGTAATGTAATGTAACCTTTTTAATTCGCAGGCTCAAAAAGAGTGGCAGGCCAGAACGGAACAGTTACTTCAGTCCTCCAGAGCAAAGAAAGAGAAAATGGAGAGGGTGAGGGAGGGAGATGAAGTGAGACAAGCAGTAGAGAAAGCAAGAGAGGAGTGGAGGCAGACACTGGCTCAAGAGAGCAGGCAAAGTGTGGAGAAAGCTCTGTGCTCCACCAGACAGCAGTGGCAAGCCAGGTATAGGCAGTGGAAGTAAAAGTCCCTAATACTTTGGGGTATACATTGGAGGGTGGAATAGCAGCACTATCCTGCCTGGGTACAAAGCTAGACGTAACATCAACCTGTGGTTCCGTGCAGGTTGGCTGCGGAGAAGGAAGCGGTGAGGAGAGAGGTAGAGAAAGAGAGAGAGGAGGCAGTGAGAGCTGCAGTTGACGCTGCTCGCACTCGGTGGCAGACACACTCTCTTCAGGTAACAACAGGTGCCATTGCTACAGCATATTCCTAGTGGCTCCTGTGACATTAGTCTAGTGCTGTCAAAGACATGGTGGTAGATTGTATAAATGTGCAGACTGGTTCACTGCAGTTTTATCAGTGTATGTATTAATGTGAAATACACTTTGTGCCAATAGTTCTGCACCTCACTCTATTTGTGGAGAGTACTAAGTTTGATGATGTCATGAAGGCAAGAAATGATGTCGTAGGTTGCGGTAGAGGAGGCTAAGAAGCAGAAGGAGCCAGTGTTGACAGCTGCCCAGGTCCACTCCATGATCCAGACCACGGTAGCTGCTGTCAAGAAAGATGTTCGGCAAATGGTATGTTTCACTGCCCACCACAAAATGTTTCAATAGACAGGTTGTGAAATGGTTTTCGAGACAAAGGGTTGTTTGGAGTCACTTATTACAGTACTGGAGTTCTCGTTTGCTTTTATGCCACTGTTTTGCTCTGTAATCAGTTAGCCACTCTACCAACCAACCCTACTGCAGTTGGAGGAGGTGGTGAGGGTGGGGAGGGAGAGGCAGCAGCAAGCTGTGGCCCAATGCCGACTGGCAACTGCCCAGGAAATGAAGGCACATTACCTCAGCTGCCTACACGTGATGGTCAACTCTCACCCATCCTCAGGTAATGTATACCTAGTCTGTGGAACCTTTGTCGGCCGTCCTAGATTTTTTCTCCCTGAGAATAATTTCACTTTCGTTGATTTTTAGGGCCTTCAAGTTCTGGTGAACCAAAAGTCACTACCGCTGGTGAAGATGTCAGTGGCAGCAGAGTACATCGTCATGGTAACACTGGCCATAGGAGCTCACAGACTGGGGTGGTGGGCAATAATAAGAACAAGAGAGTGGCTGGATCTGTTAGAGGTGGCCGAGGGGGAGGGAAGCGAGTGGGCGGAGGAATGCAAGGTCAGAGGTCTTGGAAATGACTGATGAAGTGACTGTACAGATTGACTGATGATAAGACTAGTACACACATTGTACTGTTCTAGTATAGTGATATGTGACAGTTACTGGGGGGCGGGGCCAACTGCGGCTGTCGTCTCTCTCTCTCGTATCCATGCCGTCACCTTTCCCTTCAGGATTGGCAACATCTGCTCGTCTGACAAAATCTATACGGGATGGCTCTAATTAGAGTTAAAGATCATGTCTGACACACCTACCTCTTCTTTAACGATCCCACAGTCAGGGTCTTCGGTTTTAAAGAAAAATCTGTAGTCGCCATGACGACCAAAAGCCTCCTTGAAGTCTCTGAGTGTCACCTCGGCAGCTCTGTAACCATAGCAACAGTTGGTTAGTCTTAATGGGAGGGGCAAGAGCTTATACCTCTTTGGAACTATGGCAACAAAAGGAACCTCCGTTTTGCTCTCCCCTGCCATGTAATACAGTACTCTGGTGGTGTTGGGGGAAGAGGGCGTGGCTGCTGAGTCAGAATTCTGCCCCCCACGGTCGCCACGGCGTTTCCGTCTGTGTCTGGAGGGGTCGTCAGACTCTCTGTCTCTCCTCCTCCGGCGACCGGGTGAGCTGGGGAGAGGCTGGTCCAGTCGCCCCGCCATGTCTGCCACCTTCTTCCTCAGCCCCTCCAGCTGCTCCGTCTGGCTTGGGTCAGAGGTCAGCTGGGCTAGACCTTCAGCCAGAGCCTCCAGATACTCACTCACCTGTGGGAGAGTTCTTGGTACTCAAGATACGATGCCGCATCGCGTGTGCCACATTTCAGTGCGATGCGACCCAACTTGGGCATACTGAGGCAATTAAGACTACACATTCAAGGAATTGCCACTTCAGAGACGTGAGAAAGAGATCACCAACCAGTTGCGTGCGACGAGTCCCTTTCTCTCTCTCTTCACTCAGCCTCTCTTCTGATGCCAACAGCTTCTTGTCCTTGGCAGACAGTCTCTGAGTCAGCTTCTCTTCACTGGCTGAGACCCTGCCTAGCTCGGCCTGGAGCTGCTCCACCTCGGCCCTGTTCTGTTCCATCGTGGCCTGACTCCGCTCCAGGTCTACCCGCACAGCCTCCAACTCTGTCTCCTTGGCTTCCAGGTTACCGTGGCAATCTGCCAGGTCAGTCTGCACGACACAGTATGGGTCATCCATGGTGTGCACCAAATAGAACTACCTCTAGTTTCTTGATGTGGGTGTCTTTCTGCATGAGTTGCGTGTGTAGCTCAGCCTTCTGCGTGTCGTTGAGGTACTCCTTGCGGTATATCTCACTCTTCATGGTAGTAATGAAGGCATTTCTCTCCTCCACCATGTTCCTGAGAGCTGTACACTCTGCCTCTGCCTGTGGGACAGACATCTCATACTGCACCAAACCTTACTGCTGGGTGGGTCACCTGAGTACACTCATCTTGTAGGTGGCCTAGTTGATCTCGCAGTGAGACAATTTCTTCCTCACACTCTTTCTCCCTCCATCCTCTCTCTCCCACCTCTCCCCTCTTCCCCATCTCACCACTTCCACCGACATCACGGATTCCGTCATTGTTCCGCAATAGCTAGAGCGAGGAAGTGATATGTATACCCTCACATGAAGAGAAGAATGGACTCACAACTGCATGTAGCTGCAACAGCTCTGCCTTAAACTGACTTAGTCCTGACACCACTGCCCCTATTTCCCCAGATAGCCCCGCCCTCTCCTCAGCTCTGACCACTCCCACTGGCCCCTCACACTCCTCCCCTATTTCCTCTGGTATTCCATACATTCCAGCTGACCCAGTTCGACTTCTCATCACTGGAGGAGGAGGAGGTTTCTTCTTACCAGATATCACCTGATAGGAACAATGGGGATTTAATTATATAGTACATGACGTATTAAAACATAGAAGTGGGGTATCCAACTTATGTTAATCCATTTCTTTCCACCTTCTTCAGCTGCTGTGTATGCTAGTATATAATGTAGGTCCAAGTTTAGTGTCAAAAGCTGGCAGATGCTACATGTTAGCTGAGCCACACCTACTGTACATTACCTGTGGAGGTTTGTTTGCTGGCAGAGTGTCAATAGGAGAACTGTACATTCCCTCAGTGGCTGGGTCCACCGGGTATGGACTGGGGTACAGACCACTGGAATGGAACGAGGACTGGATCTGATCAGGTCGAATGGGGGTCTGTGGATGAGTGTACGGCCGTACGAGCTCCTGACGAATGCCGTACTGGGAGTCTGGGAGTGGAGCAGTGTGGTTGGCAGGTCGCAAGGTCTCAGGCACGACTGTCCGGGGTTTGACAGATTTTGGTTGGTATCTCTCTGCTATGGCTAGGATCACTTTCATCACTCCCTTCACGTTCCCCTCCAACAGGTCTGGGTAGTGCGGGAGGAGGAGAAAGAACAGTGGAATCCCTCTCTAAAGACACCCTGAAATAATGACTTCCCCCAAAACTGTTCTTCTGAAATTGGGATAGCTAATATGGACACTTTGAGTTCCAATGTATAGAAGTTGTATATACCTCTGCAGGCGTCGAGGTGAAGCATAACTCCGTCTCCTCTGAGGAACTCGAGAGCTCTCTCCGTGTTCAGTCTCCTTCCCTCGGCAGACGACGGCCACCTCTCTACTCCGGCCACCTGCGCCTTTGCTGAATGGAAGTTGGGTGAGAGGGAAGGTATTACATATCAACCAGTGAAAAGGAACCTCTGGTGGTGTGGGCAGCTAAACTCATTGTTTTGAAAATCTAGACTTGGTACTATTACAGACGTTAACCATAGAATATCTATTCTAAAACGTACCAACAATTTCCACGAGGTGTACAAAAATGACACCGTCTCCCAGGCTCCATCGCAGGTCGGTGACCAGTGGAGTGCCTGGCTTTCTCTTGAGGTAGTTGTTGACCCAGGCAGTGTAGTCCTGCAACTGTTGTCGCTGGGTGTGGGCAGTTTGTGTGTGTGTACAACAGCATGCCAGTCAGCACACTCTGTACTATAGCGGTGGCTAGCATCATCAGTACTGGCCAACTGCCACAATGCCTGCCAATCACGTCCCAATTATCTGCTTCTTTGTCACGTTTCATATACGTAGGTATCGGCAACGAAAGGCTCAAATTGTTATTAATTTCTACAATCGTTTTAGCCAGACCACCAACTAGCTAAAACGCTTCGACGCGTGTTTACGATGAATGGAAGATGTCGTTGCGGGCACGGAGTATTGATAATACTCATACCTTCTTCTCCGGGCTTTCTTCAGGCCGTTTCTTGAACCTTGCGGCCAGTCGAGCCTTTAGACCTCCCGGCTCTCCCTCCACAGGCACCACTTTCTCCGACAGCATTCTATGCACGTCCAAACAGAAATCATTTACGTCAGTCAGTAGATCGGCACTTAGCAGCGATTTATAGTTTACTCTGTTCGGTGACTAATAAGGTTCGGCAGCTACGCTAGATTGCCACGACTTGTCCTCCTCCAGCCTTCTCCAATTCCCGAGACGCCATTCTCTCTGCGCCTTTCTGCGCTGATCACGCTTCGTGTTCGCTACGCGCGCGCGCATGCATTGCGTGTTTTGTATAATTTTTCTCTCTATTTATCCGTAATTGTACGCGTGTTGTAGCTGCTCGATCTCTGTTGGAAAGGTTCTTGGCTTTCGCTTTTCGGTAAAATGCGGGAGATGAGGCTGGTTTTGGCGTGTGTTCTGCTGGTGGTAGGAGGCTGTTCGGCCATGCTGCCTGTCCTAACCCACGTACACTCCAAATTCGAGTACCAGCACAGCTTCAAAGGACCCTACGTCACCAACTCCAAGGGAGACGTCCCGTTCTGGAACCACGGAGGAAGTGAGCTGAGCCACTCTCTCTCTCTTCTTCCTGACCCCTTCCCTCGCTGCAGGCTGTATTCCTAGTGACGACCAGGTGAGGGTGTGCCCCTCCATCAAGAGCAGACGAGGATGGATTTGGACAACGGGCAGTTTCTCTGCCAAACACTGGATGGTCGACATTACCCTTCGTGTGACTGGCAGACTCAAGACTGGAGCTGATGGAATGGTGAGTGTAGCCTACTCTCACTCTCTCTTCACACACACACTCTCTCCCCCTACACAGGCAATATGGTTCACTGCTGCTCCAGGCTCTGAAGGAATGGCTTTTGGCAACAGTGAGACTTGGCATGGACTGGGTGTCATCCTGGACTCTTTCGACAACAATGGACTGGTGAGGCTTCCATTGTCACCATGGCAACCTTATTACTAATACCCCACAATGCAGCATGATAACCCAAAGATCATGGCAGTCACTAATGATGGACTTCAGCGGTTTGACCATAGCAGGTGAGCCACTCAGTGGGAAGTTTTTGTTGACACAGTATGTCTTACCCACAATATCCTGTACGATGGTCTCTGCCGCCAAAATTTTGCTAAGAAAGATTAACAGTTTCTCTAATGAAAATATCATTGAGGCCTAGAAATGAGAAATGAGATGTATTGTGCACATGCATGCAGTGATGGGACAGGTCAGGAGATTGGGTCGTGTATGAAGGACTTTAGGAACAAACCAAACCCCGTGAAAATGAGGATCATCTACCTCCGTGGTACATTTGAGGTTGGTCATGTGACTGTCATGTGACCTGCTGGGTGAACTCTGATCTCCGTCAGGTGTGGGTTCACGAGGGAATGAGCTCCGTTGTCGACGACTACCAACTGTGTTTGCGAGTGGAGTCGCCTAGCAACCTACTGCAGGAGGGATATTTTGGCATCACCGCGGCAACAGGAGGTCTCTCTGACGACCATGACGTCATGTTATTCCTCACACATCGCCTGGTACCACTGGAGGAGAGGGCTCAGGAGGTCAGAGTTTCCACTGGATCGGCTAACCAGAAGTGTATTATGTAATTCTCTACCTGCAGGTACTTCGGGAGGTGAACCAGGCTGAAGTAGACGAGCTGGCTGACAAGTACACTAGCCTGTCAGACCAGTTTGACCAGCAGAGGGAAGACTACCTCAAGAAACACGATGACGTGGGAATGGGCGACTGGCAGTATGAGATTGAGATGGAGCAGAACGTCCGTCACATTGCTGACATGCAAGCTCAGCTGAGCCGAGAACTCTCGTGAGTCTGTCATCGTCCTCCGCAGTCTGACCTCTGAACTCTGACCCCTGCAGCCAGCTGAGCAATAAGGTTGATTCTCTACTGGCAGGTGGAGTGGGGCAGGCACAGCGAAGTGCTCCTGACACAGCTGCCATCAAGAGCACAGAGACTGTCATTCTACAGCAGTTGGCTCAAATGAGGTATATACTTAGTGCAAAGGCAACTCTAGCAGTGGGTAAGAGTGAGTGGATCTGTCTCTAGGGCCCTAGTGGAGGGTAAATCAGGAGGGGGTGTGGCTTCAGAGCAGATGCAACCCCTGTACGATGTGAAAACACTGGTGCAGCAGAATGCCCAGCGACTGGTTGCTGTGGAACAGAGACTGAAGGTAAAGTGAAAGTCTTAACTCCAGCTCTCCATGTTTCTCTCCCTCACTGTAGGACTCGGCCTCTCACCAGTGTCCTCCTGTGAACTCTCACCCCACGTCATGCGTCTCACCGACACTCTTCCTGGTTGTCATGGTGATGGTGTTGGGATTGGTCCTGGGTTACCAGGTGTACCGCCAGAGACAGGATGCAGTGGCAAAGAAGTTCTTTTGATGGCAGAAGGCACTAGGGCTAGGCGCAGTTGATCTTTCTTCAATCACCCCTCAATCATAATGATCACATTCTCTCTCCCTACCTATACTGAGTACCCTGCCATGTCTATAATTATTAGTTGAGCCAACACCTTTGTTCCTCCACTGCTAAACCAGTTGATAATGATTTAGAGAACACACAACACTAATAAGAGACATGAACTGATAATGGCTATTTGTCTATCAACGTTTCTTTCTCACTGAACTCTGTGTCTGAGTCTGGCTGTACTGAGCCTGTGATTCTTCCCCCGACGCTCCTTTCTTTTGCTCTCATCTGTATAATCAATACTTTAATGATTGACAGACTCAAAACGATGTCCATCCACCCGAAAGTATTGAGGGCCTGTTTTTCAGGATCTCTTTACTTGTTTTGTGATAATGGATAAATGTGTATTATAATAGTGTCAGTGGCTTACTTTGTCTGTGAAGAAGAATTTAAATTCTTTCCGACACAATGCCAGCACTGCCACTGAGCCAAGGGTGGTGGGCACTAGATAGAGTAGTGCTGGCTGTGCTGTTTTGGTGAGGAAGAGGGCGACGTACGTGCAGACTAGTCCAACACAGTATGCTGAGGACGGAACACAGGTTCTTACAAACATTGGCTGTATAATGAACAAAAGACATCTATTATTAACCCTCGATGCTGCAACTCACCAAGACTGGCGACACAAAAGTAAGGCCAGAACCTGCAGGCGGTTCCTCTCCGCATGTCAAACTGGAGAGAGAGAGCAACCAACAGCCCAGGGACCCCCACGTCTCCATAGCCAAGCAGACTGTATGGCAGAGACCCTGTGAGGTCTGCGGGGCAGGTCTGGGTCAGTAGAGATGGGAGGAGCTTTGGGGCAATGAATACGATTGGGAGAAGTTCTGTATCTTTCTCTCCCCCTCCCCTTCCTCCCCCTGTTGCTGCCTTCACCATCACACTCTCATGGTCCTGTGGATAATAGTTGGTGTATGTTGTCAAGGAGTTTTGGTCAGACCTCGGTGATGAAAGGAGTGATGAACACCATGAAGATATCGTAGAAGAACAGAAACATCATTGCCACAGCAACCACCCAAGTAGGCAGGAACATCATTCGTTTCATGATGTGAACGAGAAATGCAAACCCTGAGAGATCAGTGGGAGGTGAGAGACATGTTTGAAGCAATTTCTAGAATGTGGATATACATACCAAGGATGTTTTGTAGGACCCAACCATAGTCTGAGTGTCTCTCAACCAGCCACCACACAGTGAGACAGACACATAGAGAGAGAGCTAGAGGAAACCTTGGGTCTGGTCTATATTCCAACAGAGGCAGCTTGTTCTCCGGGACTCTGACGAGGGAGAGTGAGTGTTGAATATTATCATGGAATTGGGTCTGTCAGAACTGCCTTACCTGCAGTTCCTGAAGATTGGGAGGAGGGCAAAAAATGGAGAGAGGAGGGAGAAGACCCCCACAATGGCTCCAACACAGTAGACGGCTATCACAATGTACACTGTGCACAGAGAACATAATATTGAAAACACACTAATGTACAGGTCTACTGTTCTTAGTTATAGTAACATACATACCCATGGGGTAGTAAAAGTAGTAGAGGAGCAACAGGACGAGGCAGATGAGGGCCAGGAATGCCAGGATGGAGAGCAGTGTCATGACAAACACTTTGGCCCCGCCTTCTTTCTCCTTTCTCTGGTTTTGAGCTGCCACTCCATAAGACTCTCCTTCCCTCACCAGTAAACCATACCTATTTCCAACCCAATTCAAATGCTGCCACAATCAACATGCCATTTATACCTCATAAACTTAAATGGACTGTTGGCAATATAGGACCCCAGCACTACAGTAACCACGGCAACAATAAGAGTAACAATGGCGGAAGGGTCAAAGGTGGCGGGTGGGGGTACAAAGGGTCCGAGTGTGAGATTGAAGAGGGAGAGAGAGTGAAGAATGCTCCAACCAGTGGCATTGCTGACGAGTAGGACGGGGATGGAGGGGGTGTGGTTTCTCAACGCACACACTGGCTCCACCCACTGCACAGGGGATACTAACTTTAACCCTTTGGTCACTGAAACTCTTACCAAATCAGACTCATTGTAGACAACCACTAGGAGACTTCCACCTGCAGATTCCACGTAACTGGCCTTCTCACAGAAGGAGCAGTTGCCACGGAGACTGACCACGGCAGCTCCTACCTGTGAGAGGCTCTGGTGAGAACAGGCCAGGAGATCACTGGCCTCCTCTGCTGGGAACTGGGTGAGAGAGCGAGACGGTCGTCGAGGGACAAGAAGAGAGGTATACACAGGAGGTTTACCCAGGTTGAGGGCCGGTTCCCTGTAGGCACGGAGCCCCAATCTTTGTTGTACACGGCACAGAATGTCTCCTTCCTCACGGAGCTATCTACTTGTAGCAGAGCAAGGCTTGGCTCTCCGAAGCTCTGGACAAGATCAGAAATAACGTTACGAGTGAGCTCTTCTCTCTCTAGTACTCACCTGTTTATAGAGGGAAAAGAGCAACACTACCAGAAACACTGCGACCGAAGTAGCCATGTTTTTGTTTACTGGTGCACGGTGTTATCCTGACATATTATACGGAAATATTTGCTGTTTACCCGCTGTCTCAAAATGCTTTGTTGTGGTGATGATTCACGTCTGCGTGCGCACCACCACGCACGCACACACTACACACATACACACGTACACACGTACGACGACGTACACTGCGCATGCACCACTGCACCGCCGACCGCGCGCGCGCGGGACACACGACGGCCGGCCGGCTAAGCTGCGCGGGAAAATGGAGGCGCGCGCGCGTTCCTGTGTGAGCGAGCCCTGAAAACATGTCGGTTTTAGACGCACTGGTCAACGGAGGAGAGAAAAGAATCCGACTGCAGAGTGCTCTGCACGTAAAGCGACTGAGCAAAGACGCCGTATTGCCCACCCGAGGATCGCCGCAGGCTGCTGGATATGACTTGTACAGGTGAGTGCTCACGTGACGTTAGTATTCCTCTCCCTAACCACCACCTGCAGTGCTGCAGATGTGGTAATCCCAGCTCAAGGGAAGGAACTCGTGCCTACTGACTTGGCTGTTGCAGTGCCTGATGGCTGCTATGGAAGAATAGGTATACAGCATGTGGTATGACTGATTAGCTAATGTCTAATTTCACAGCCCCTCGCTCAAGCATGGCATGGAAACATCACATTGATGTAGGAGGTTAGTGTATTGTCCCTGTCTCCATGGATACCGGTTTAAAATATTGTATGCAGCTGGTGTCATTGATGCTGATTACCGTGGGAATGTGGGCGTGGTATTATTCAATCTTGCACAGAATCCATACCAAGGTAGAAGAGAACATTAATTATCGAGCAAGCAAGGTTGTAAGTCAAACTAACACCAGTGAAGAAAGGCGACAGGATTGCTCAACTGGTGCTGGAGAAGATCATGACTCCTGATGTCATGGAGATGGAGGTGAGCTAGTGGTCACATTGCTGATCATGTTATCTCTCTTGTCAAACAGGAACTGCCAGAGTCAGAGAGAGGAGGTGGTGGGTTTGGGTCAACTGGACTGTGAACTTCCTCCTCCTTCATTGTTATCACCATTATCCATAACCAAAATGCTGATCAAATTGGAAAAATGTACATCATAGCTGCACATATCATACGATGGAACACACCTTGCTGAGTTGCCACCGTAGCTCAGCTTGCAGCCTCGTTAATAATACATGCTTCCATACAAGGCTAGAAAATAAGTTAACGAATGCTCTTCGGAACAGTCTGGGCTGAAAGAGCTCTGCCGGAGGTGCTGAATGTTGCCCTTTGGTGTGTCAGTGAGATCAGAAAAATAACCTGAGGCTGTTTCTGTTGTTTTAAATCAATATTACCACACCAATCACAATTTTGTTTTATACGCTTTTTAAAACTGATGATGACAATAACCAGCCCCATTTCTGTTTGAGGCCCAAAAAATATATAAGGTTGAAAATTTGCCAACCTTCATCTCTCTATTAATTTTCGTATTACCCGTCGATTGTTTACTGCAAAAAAAAATTTAAAAACCAAGGTTGAAAAAAATATAAAAAACGCCCAGCCCTTCATCTCTCCAGACAGACGTCTACGGACGCAGTGCTATGCCGAACTGTACGCTGCCCTTTGAGAAACGTGGGTCAGTGGTATATAGATTTGTGGGTAAGGGGAGGAACCAGAGCTGTTCCCAGCTAATGCTCTGACCATCTGACATTTTAGTGCGGGTCGAGGATTCGAACCGGCACCTATGGTGTCAGTCCCCACGACTCTAACCACCTAGCCACTCGGGCTGGCCTGGAGAGGTGATGAAAAAACGTTCCATATATACCAACACTCCTATTACATCATTGTAAAAAAGGCGTACACACCCGGGATCGAACCAGGGACCTCACGATCATGAGAGGGGGTGCTTATCCATCAGACCGCCACCATTACTTGAATGGGAACAGCGTAAATGAAAAGCACTAAAGTGCAAACCCTCGGCGAAGTAGAGTCTGACACGGGCTAGCTACAGTAGTAGATAGCATGCGGGAGTCGATAAACGCCCTTTCGTTGTGACTTCTTGAGCCTCCAACGTACACCGAGCAAGCGGACCCGGTGTCGCGGTACATTTCATCCCCCCGAATTTTTATCCGGCCGGATAGGATATTCTATCCCCCCCGGATAAAATTTCCTAGGATATTCTATCCGCACCCGGGATAGTTTATACACCGTGCTGTGCGTTATTAGGAGTGTCGAAACGCAGGCGGGGTGTGTTGTTCTGAGGTTCTGTGGGGGATTTCAACGTTACAGAATGCGATGACAGCCTTGTTTGGAGTTACACCAGCGGACTGTAGAACACCTACCGGATATCCCAGCGAGCGTGGGGCTCAGGTTGCAGGTGAATGCGAGCAGACCCGCGCAACCGCTGTGTCTCGAAGAGAAAGAGAGTGCAGTCGTGCAGATTCAACTCGGTATACATGAGAGCAGCGACGGTCCCAACAAAATGGTCCCGCGCGTTTACCGTATGCGCAGAAACTTTTCTTATTAGAGGGATAAAATATCCGGACCCCGGATATTCTACACTAAGAGTATTCTATCCGGCCGGATAGAATATACTGTCCCCCGGATAAAATACACGGGGGATAAAATATACTGTGATACCGGGCCTGTGCTAATTTGCATATTGGCTTGTTCACTTGGTTTTCATGCCATAACTTCTGAAGGCGGCACTTTTACAAAAATCGCCTTTTAAAAATGAAGCGCTGAACCCGTTGGTGTCGCTATTTACCTGTTTGTCGCGCGTGGTGGCAGAAAACGTAGACGGACAAGACAGACCAAGTACTGTAACCTCGCTGCGCATGCGCACCGCCGAGGGTTAATTAGACTGCACTGATAGAGATCTCAAATGTGTATGTACATTATGCCACAGCTACAGTGTGGTTGGTTGCCATTAACTTTGGCAACCCGGGCTAGTATTGAGATGAATAAAGACGGTAGTGTGCACTAGGCACCTTCGTTGGTGGATGTGTTGGTTACTGCAGATGTCGCTTTAGAAAACCAATAAGTTAAGGACAATCATGGAACAAACAAAGTGGAGGATGGCTAGTGGTGGTTCCACTGCAGAGAGAAGGCCTGAATCTCCATGGGAGGGATGGTGACTGAGAGACTGGCACCACTCACTGCCGTCTTCTCCAACAGAAGACTCAGGTACATCTCTGTTGCCATGGCTACAGTAACCCCTGTAAACAGTCGACTCAACTCCACCTACCAACAGAATTAGTACCATGTATTTGTAGCAAACGTTTTGTCCACATACCGTTCCATTGGAGGTTTGGCACCATTCGGGGGTAGAGGTGAAAGTACAATCGTAACCACGGCGATGAAGAATAACAGCAGATTTAGGCCGGGAAAGGTCAGAGCGCAGATTGAGCATGAAGATATCACCTGAAAGTAAGGCAGTGAGAGAGGGAAGCACTGAAGGGAATGGCTTACAGGGGATGGGGTGAGAGAGGAGAGAGAGGGAGGCAGGGAGGTGAGCAAAGATCTTGGATTGTGAGGAGGTGAAGGAGACATGTGGATGGTGCAGAAGTGTATCCATTGCGACGAGGGACAGGAAGGAAGGGTAAGCAAGCTGAGGCGAGCTCTACAGGGAGCAAAGGAAGAAAATGAGGTCACATGACTGGAAGGATGGATACCTCTGTCAGAGGCTTTGCTCTTGTCTCCAGGAGGATTCTGAAGTGAGCTGCTGTCAACTTGTTGTCTTTGACGCCCTGACCCAGACCTCGTTCGTCGTCTTTAGACAGTCTTCTGTCCAGAAACACCTCTAGCCAACCTGCACATGCAGGGGGTACTACTGACACACACTGCAGGGGTATACTGACTGAATAGTTGGAGCCTCATGGCTTAACTATGTATTGCCATGAACAAAAATCTATTTAGCCCTGGTTTTAAATGCCTCATTAGGAGTTCTGATCCAATTGTATGGGACCTGAACTCATGAATTAAACAGTGAGGCTGATTACAGCTAGGTTTGAGGAGAGAGATCTTTTCTGAAAAAGAAACAACCAGGAACTCAGTTAGAGATTGCCTGCTGATAAATGTGTATGAGAGAGATAGTTAGACCTTGTTTGAGGGCTGCCACACCCTGCGGCTGTGCCCCCAGAACTGACAGCCTGTGATGTGAATCCTGTATGAATGCCATGGTTGGCATGGGATACACATTCCCTTGCAGTGGGAGTTTGGACATTGTCTTCCTCCGAACCAGCTGCAACCCATTCAGGTCAGTGTAGAACACTCCGTTGTCATTGGAGATGGAGCTACGTAGTCTCATGACAACCTCCTATGGACGATGTTAACTACAGTAACACAGGATGGGGAGAACCCTGTCAATAATACCTTGTCCATCTCCTGGTGTATGTCAGTGAAAGTAGTGACAGCAACTGACTTTCCCTCAACTCCTTCAACATTACCTAGTCTCTGCTGCACCGAAACCACACCCACATAAGAAACCACCTCATGTACCTAGAGAATGATTTTAACCCCTTTACTTGCATTGCAGCATTTCCCGCTCACCAATGGTCCAGTTGTCACAGCGATGCGGGGCCGTGTGTCTGGGGTAAGAATAGATCCAGCGGCTCCATCAGGGAGGAATATATAAGCTCCACTCCGCTGTTTCCCTTGCCGTGAACCATACATCACAACATCCATAGCAACACCCACTGCCTGCAACAAACATCACAACTCTGTGCACACCGTTGCCAGTGGCAACACCCACCTCTGCACCAGGTCTGGTGATGGAGTGAAGGAGCCCAGTGTCTGAAGAGAAGACAGCTGTCATGGTATCCGTGGAGAGTGAGATGTCCTTTGACTCATGCAGACTCTGCTGCTCTGAGAATACTCTGTAGAGAAAGTGTTACTGTGTATCTGGAGCAGTGCACCTGATACCAACTTGATATTGCACACACGTGTAATTTTGGTCGGTAGTAACAAGAAATCTGACTCTTCACACATGACTCACGAGTGTTGGTAGGAGTAGTGGAAGCTGTTGAGGCTGGAGAGAGAGCAGGATTGGGAACCTGCTGCTGGCCACAGGTGGTACTGAACCAGGCCCAGGGCCGGCAGAGACACCAGGAACACCAGCTTGTAGTGGTCGTTGCTGGGAGATCCGTCTCCTCCCAGAACAGGGTTCACCTGACAACTGACTGTTCCGTTGTCATTGTCTGTGACCTGCCAACACAGCAGCTGACAGAGAGAAGCAACTAGTAGGGACCAGGTCTTACAAACACAGAGTGCATGTCCACGGTGACGTAGACTAGTCTCTGGGAGGGGGAGGAGAGAGGGTTGATGAGGAGAAGGGTCTGTGGACCGTCCAGCGAGAGACGAACAATGGCTGGCTGCGGCAAAGAGTCCTGAGTGCTACGACTCTCCCCCTGCCACGACAACATTCTAAATGGCCGAGGGGTCTAATTAGAGCCCACCAGTGAGAAGTGCAGGCTGTCGGCGACAGTATCGTTGCCAAGGAGGAGAGCCTGTGATGAGTGTTGGATGATGGTGTCTGCGTGCTCCAAGGCTGCCAGAATTCTTCTACCATAGTCAACCACCACTTTGTCTTTGGCTGTCCCTGCCAGAGGAACAAGCTAATTAGAACACCTGGGGGCCTTACAATAATGCCAAGGACGGAGTTACTCTCCGAGTCCAACATCACAATGCTATTAATTGATGTGAGCTGAGCAATGACCCAACATATAATTTTATCACCAAACGTCAAAGAGAATTGTACTTTTCTTGGCAAACTTTTGATGTTCAGTGTTTGCAGAGGTATTACCAGTGATTCCATCATGGTGCTGAAACAGGCCCAGATTCCGTCTGGCAGAGGTCAAGAGGTTGGGGAGGGTGGGGTATATCTTGAGACTTCGAGCCACACAGAGAGAATAGAGGATTTCAGCCAACCTGCGAGGAGGGACAGTGGTGAGGGTGTATGCGTGTGGGGAAGGAGGGACAGTGGTGAGGGTGTGTGTGGGGAAGGAGAGGGGAAGACAAAAACTAACCTCAGTCGAGCCTCTAACTGTCTGTCCATGCGTTTGTAGAACGGCCGTGTTGTGTAGTAGCCGCTCCAATACTGGTCGTCACGGTCACTGTAGGTGAAGAAGTCTCCAGACAAAACGGGAAAGGCTCTGTCACCTTCCTCTGTGTGAGCTGACACCCATGAACTGCTCTGGACTGCTGTGAAATATGTGGAGAGGGTGGCAAACTGTACCTGGGATGGTGGCAGATAATTACAGTTGAGCCCTACTGATAATGGAATGTACTACATTGATTTTTCATCTGGGGTTGAGAGTTCATGAAATCCATTAGTCTCTGGTAGTTGCTGAACTGGTCTTCTATTTCCTTCTCAGAGTCCCACCTGTACGTATGTATGTATGTATGTATGTATGTATGTACATCGACACATCACTAAGTACAGCCTTCCATGAACACATGAGGGAGGTGTGCTAGAACTGGGGGTCTGGGCTAATGAATGAACCTCAAGAAACAGCTGAAGTCGTGACTAACACGAGTGCAGAGGGTGTGGGACTGACCTGAAGTCATCTCCCAGAGGCACTAGAAGGTTGTTGGTGACATAGAGCTGAGCCTTCCGGTGGTACTGGTCTGCCAGCATCTCTGCCCTCTCCTTGACGTTTCTGTCATGAATCGCTTGCGCCGGTTTCTTCCAGGGACACTTTATCTTCGACCCGGGCAGTCTCTTGAAGTCAAACTGACAGCAGATCTACAGAAACATTGTGTAGACAAAAGATGCTCCATCGTGGAGTATCCACTGCTAGAAGGCAGAGTGAGTAGGACGAGAGAGAAGGTGGGGAGTTTGGGGAACTCACGGCTGGGTCAGGACCACATGTATGTGGAATGTCGTAGCTGTAGAATGGCATTATGTGAGCAAACATGTCCGTGTTTCCACGGTGATCCCAGGCCTGTCGCCATAGGAACTCGAGTTCCCTGGTCTGAGCGAGTCTTTTCTTGACAGAGTAGTGGATTCTTTGCAGCACCATCCCAGTCAATCCACTGCGCTGGAGCACGTATGCCATGGAGGGGGTGTGGCCAAATGGATCAATAGCCCACCCACTTTGTGGTACCACATCTGCAAATAGACGTACACATAGAGTGTGTGCAGAGATAGCATTTTGCAGGTATGTACGATTTTTCATGGTATTACATTCCCACCAACCAAAAATTGGTTTTTAGACTCTCAGTCAGAAAGGTAAAGGTTGTGGAGTTGTATATACCTGGCAGATTGTGGGCAAGCCAACTGTGCCCCTCAATCATCTGGTCAATCATGGCAAAGTAGTGAGTGTTTGCTTCGTCGTTCATGACCCAGCCTCCCGTCACTATCTCCAGCTGCCCATTATCCACCAACCTGCACCCCCACGTGAGCCTCATGTGACTGTCACATGACCTTGTATATACTCACTTTCTCAGCTTCTCCCTCATTTCCTGGCCGGCCTGGTTCCACCACAGCTGGAGGTACGATATCTCTGCCCAAATGAACGTCCGCCTCGAGTCAGAGCTCAGAGCAGCCACCATTTTGTCCAGAATCAGTTTTGTCTGCCTCTTGAAATATTCCTCAAATGTTTTCAACCACCCTGTGTCAGGGGGTGGGGAGGTGACCTAGTCGTGTGGGCCTTTACGTTACTCTAACACGCAAGTACGTAACACAAAAAACACAAGAAAAACAGCGGCATTAGGACTAAAACCCGGGACCTCGGGTGTATTATTACAATCTGGGCCAGTTGCACTACACATGTATGAGCCTAAAAAGACGCATCCACGTGTGTAATTTGGGTCCTAAAGGAATGTGTGTATAATTATACCTGGGTCATTGTGGGAGTGAGGAACAACAAATACATTGAGAGGTTCGTCTCCATAGCTGTCAAGAGAGTAACTGATCTCAAACCCCTGTTTCCACACACCTCCATTTGCGTTGTCAAATGGAATCTCCTCGACAACGTCCAGCATCTGCATGACGACAAGAGAGTGGGAGGAGAGATGTCGTCAAGGAGACGCCTAACCTGTACGTCAACACCAGTGACCTCGGTGACCTCGGTGAACTTGCACTGCTGGTGATGGACGATGGAATGGTTCCCCCACTGAGCAGGGTTGGCGGGCGGACTGCGCAGGTGGGCCGGGTACACAGATTGATTCTTATGGACTGGCGCTCTTCTTGGGCTGAGATTCGGCGTGGCTGACGTTACTTTTTCTGTGACAGGGAGTGCGGGAGGCGGGACCGCGGCGTCGGGAGACTTGCCTCTCGTGAGGGAAAGGTAGAGCAGCCCCCAGCCGAGTAGCAACAGCACCGCCACACTCACGGCCACTCCCTTCCGCAGAGCCAGCCGCCGACCCATCATCCTCACTACTGTCCGTGCTAGTTGCATGGCGGGCGATGCCTTCCGACAGCCAGTGGGACGTGGGAGAGAGCCGTGCGTGTCGTTCGGTCGAGGGCAAAGTTTAACCCTTTTACCGCTTGTTTGCAAAAGTGGGCGGAGCTCTATCTATCCATTATGGCAGCACAGAAGGTATCAAGTCTCCTGGGAAGGCTTCTAGAAGCAGCTAACTTTGCAGCTTTGAAGCACAGGGACCAGCGCAGAAAGGACCCGTACAAGACTCCTTATATCAACCACCCTCTCGCAGTAGCACATGTGCTGTGGAAGGAAGGAGGAGTGACGGACCTAGCGACGCTGCAGGCAGCTCTACTGCACGATACTGTGGAGGACACGGCGACAGAGGAGGCAGAGCTGGAAGCACAGTTCGGGGACGAGGTGGCGGCCATTGTGAAGGAGTGCAGCGACGACAAAAGCCTGGCCAAGTGGCAGAGAAAGAAGCACCAGGTTAGGCGGACAACTGTTGTTATGAGTTCCTCTAGTTTGTGTCGTGGGTAGATCGAGGCCGCTCCTCGGAAGAGTCACAAGGCGAAGTTGGTGTCGCTGGCAGACAAGCTGCACAATCTGCGAGACCTGGACAGCAGTACACCATCTTCCTGGGACCATGAGAGGACTCAGCTGTATTTCACCTGGTCTGCTCAGGTCCGTCTCACTCTGTTTGCAGGCCTCTTCTCTAGAATACCGAATGACACAGCTTTAAATAAGGATGGATAGGGAAGAATGGATGTGGAATTGCATATAATGAGAGAATTGTGAAGGTCAGAGACAGTTGACTCTAGCAACCCAAAAAGGATACTAGTTAACCCTCGGTGCGCATGCGCAGCGAGGGTTACAGTACTTGGGTCTGTGTGTCTGTGTGTCTGTTACTCTATATCTCACTCCTGGAACGTCTGTTCGTCCCAGGAACGATACCATCTACCCAACGGGCGACGAAGGTCAGAATATAAAGGCGGTTTTCTCTGAAACTGCTCCGTTGCAAAGCTAGAGCGCGAAAAAGCCAATATGCAAATACACAACGGACACCACAGTCGGATCGATCCGCGTGCTCTGCGTACTTCGGATGCACCAGAAGATGCAACGCAGGGCGTGTATCGCCTCTCGCATGCTATCTAGTAGTGTAGTTAGCCCGCATCAGACTCTGCGCGAGCTGGCAAGAGACCACGAGTAACAGCTAAAACTAAACCCAGCCCATCAATTAGTGGTATGGCGCATGCGTTTACTTACGCGTGCGCGTCACAGTGCGCCGAGGGTTTGCACTTCAGTGCTTTTCATTTACACTGTTCCCATTCAAGTAATGGTGGTGGTCTGATGGATAAGCACCCCCTCTCTTGATCATGAGGTCCCTGGTTCGATCCCGGGTGTGTACGCCTTTTTTACAATGATGTAATAGGAGTGTTGGTATATATGGAACGTTTTTTCATCACCTCTCCAGGCCAGCCTGAGTGGCTAGGTGGTTAGAGTCGTGGGGACTGACACCATAGGTGCGGGGTTCGTATCCCATCCCACACTGAAAGTGTCAGGTGGTCCAGAGCATTGGCTGGGAACAGCTCTGGTTCCTCCCCTTACCCACAAATCTACCACTGACCCATGTTTCTCAAAGGGCAGCGTACAGTTCGACATAGCACTGCGTCCGTAGACGTCTGTCTGGAGAGATGAAGGGCTGGGCGTTGTTTTTTTTCCAACCTTGGGTAAAATTTTTTTTTGCACTAAACAATCCACGGGTAATACGAATATTAATAGAGAGATAAAAGGTTGGCAATTTTTCAACCTTATAGATTTTTTTGCCCTCAAACAGATATAGCGGCTGGCCATTTTTTTTCACCTATTGATAATACCATGGAAATGGTGCATAACATGCTGATGCATGGTGAAGACCATCAATTGTGGTGGTGCCACACTTGTGTATGGGTTCCACATTTCTATATAGTGTGCCGAGGGTTTGCACTTTAGTGCTTTTCATTGATTCAGCTCTCTATATTGTACACTGGCTCGATTTATTTTTTCATACGGATACTATGTTACGTGAAAACCAAGTGAATTAGTCAAATTGCGGTTCTGACCTGTGTGTGCGCTTCTCATTTTTCAGTGGCATTGTTATAATGATACGTACTAATCTGGAGTAGGTGGAACTGTGCTCCTTACAAAATTCCATAGTTATAAGCAGAGTGCTAGAAGAGAACATTATACAGTATTGAACCATTGCCTTTCAAGTATTGGGTGTGGTATACTCAGTAGAATAAGAACGTCTTCAAGTGTAGCACAGATTAAAGTACTAGATTAGCAAGAGAGTAAATCGACAACAAATACACATACATGTGTATGGGTCGACATTTCTAGTGTGTCGAGGGATTGCACTTTAGTTACATGAAGGAAAGAGTCGACTATGTATTATGTGCATGTTGAATGTAAAACCCTGGCTGAACGTGTATTGCAACTCGTGTGTATCTACAGGTACTGAATAGCTTGAGAGGAACAAATGAACCTCTGGAAACCCAGTTAGAAGCACTGCTGAACAAGAGAGGGGTATCCATGGTGAGCCCTGATCCAGACACATCTTGCCAAGCATGGAAACAGTATGGAGATTAGCCACACACTGTGATACAGCCAGTTTGAGATGGTGTATAATATGATGAGGGAGAATGTTGCTATGAGTGACCTGTTACTATGAAATAGAGTCGTAGCCTGTCCAAGGTTGAGGGGGTGTCAGATGAACTCTGCGCCCCTTGTACATGAGGCTGACCACACCCTTGTAAGCAGTGCGTGGGACTCCGCCCTGTCAGTGAGGCAGACACAGATGAGAAAGGGACCACACACTCCCAGTCAGCCACTCACTCTGAAATCAAACATTATCTTCATCTTCTTGGCATTGGCTTCAAACTCCTTGTGAGTGGAGTAGGTCACCTGCACCTCTCGTAGTTCTGGTCTCCTCTGATTCACCACGTCTGTCACCGCCAGTGACGGGAGAGCCAGAACTCTGTCCAGGAACAGCCTGTCGTACTCAGCCTGATGTGTAGCTGTCAGGTGCACAGAGCCAGGAGCCATTATACATACTCACCTCTTGCAGCTGGCTCATGTTCAGCTTGGAGAAGTTGACTGGGTCTGAGTTGAGTTTGATGTACTGCAGGTGCTGCCTGTAGAACTGCCCAGCACTGACTCCCTTGTCACCAAATGTGATGGTGCGGGAGATTTCTGGCCTGATGCAAGACCTGAAAACACGCACACACTCAAACACAGGCTCTATATAGTTCAGTCAGCGTGAGACCCCACCCACCTGCCCTGCCTCTGAGCTGGTTCCCTCATCCAGTCGTCCCAGTATTTCTCTGGCCATTTGGGCTGCAGCTCCTTCCACAGCCTCCTGGTCATCATCCACCCCAACCCAGGGAAGAAGTCAGAGCGATACAACTTGGCTGCCGGAGGAAGGCCAGGGAAATTTTGGGCTGGTCCCCCCTGGCAACAGGCACCAACCGTTGCTCTGGAGATCCACGTTGTCAGGTTTCCCATTGTCGTTCCAGGCAGAGATACACCAGATGGTGGGGTCCCTGTCCAGCAGTCGTTGCAGCGCAGAGAAATAGGAGAAGAAATCCGGAGCCACTTCCAAGTCGTCTGCAGCCAAACCCTCACAGTGACCAGAGCAGAGCACACAGTCACCCACCTTCCACAACGAGCACATAGTTGTAGCCCATCTCATCAAACACCTGACCCAAAGCCCAGCGGTAATGGCGGGAGATTTTGTAGTAACCTTTCAGAGCTTTCATGTTCTTTATGTCCTTCTTTTCCTTCGTCAGGACAATGTCAGACAGGTCTGGTTGCTGTGGAGATGGCAAACATCACTACACTCTCATAATTGTACACATACCTTGATGTGCGTTAGTCTGTTGCCATAGCTACTGATGACATTAGCAGTAGGGGTGTGGCCACAGTCTTGACTGACAATGATGGGGAAGAGGCCAGCGCTGGGTCTGTGTCTGTACACAACACACAGCCAGAGATCGCATACAAAGAGTGGAGGTGGACTAACTTGAGAAGGGAATCGAGTGTTCGTCTGATGTATGTGTCTCTGTTGCAAGCTATGACCAGCACAGCCACAGAAGGCTCGATAGTAGCTGGCTGCGTAGTCACTGCGGACCGGGTCGGTCTGTTTTTCTTTTCACTGCAGTTGTCAGACCTAAGACACTCCTGGATCTTGTGCAGCATTACTGAGGAAAAAAAGAGGTGTCTTACTCACACTAGCATGCTACCATCGCTTACCTTCTACCCTCTTGACCGCAGCATACACCTCGTTTAGCTGCCTGGTGTCGCGAGAATCCAGATTGTCGAGTTTCACCGACAGTTCTTGAACCATCTTCTGCTCTTCATGCTGGAACCAGGACTGCAGCAAGAGGGGACGGGGGGTCACACGCGCAAGTACTGAGCCATATACAACCTGGTGGGCATTGAACAAGAACTGCCGTGAGGCCAGCAAGATGACGATCGTCCACACCACCACGAAGCCCAGCACAGTGTAAGGCGAGACTATCCGCATATTCCCCAGCTAGCTAGAAAGTACATACAACGGTACCACGCCGACCCCCACAAAACACTACCAGCCGCGCCGCGGCGCGTGTGGGGTCAAAGGGCACAGGCTGCAAAAGCCAAGAAGCCCAAACGGTGGTTAGCAATGTCTGAGACATATAGAGAGGGTCAGTTGGTGTGGGCGAAGATGAGAGGACACCCTCACTGGCCGGCTAAGGTTAGTCAAGCTGTGTCCAGTGTATACAGTATCTTTTATTCTCCACTGGATCAGGTCGCTCGGTCACCAAAGGGGCAGTCACGGCCTCAGGGAAAGTTCTGGATATTTTTCTACGGCACTCACGAGCAGTTAGTTCCCCTCAGTCTGTTGGTACCCAATGTCTTGTCTATCTGTGTGCAGTGCCTGGCTGCCTGCAGCAGACCTCTGCACCTATGAGGAGAACAGGCGAAAGTTCTCACTGCCCAAGAAGGTGCGGGGTTTTGCGGAGGCCATTTGGGAGATCGAGGAGGACCCTGATCTGGTCATAACTCTTGGGAAACCTTCCAGCAAGAGACGTCGAAGGTCGGTGCAGCCAGACAGGAGTGGGCAGCCTCAAGATGGCAGCTGCGAGGCAGCAATGGAGCAGGTTTGGCAGTGTGTGTTGTGTCTGGTGGTCGGTAAAGAGTCCTCCTGTTCGCCAGGTGTCCTCTGTTGTGGCTGAGGAGGGTTTGTCTACCACCCCACCATGCAAACCTCTGCCTCCCCTTCCTTACCCCTCTTCATCTAAACCACAAGGTAGAGCTGCACTAGGACTTTGGCGTTTGAAATTGGGGGAAGTTTGTTCGTTGAATGTTTCCCACAATATTGTGCATTCTGTGACTGCAGTGCCTGGCCAACCTCGCTACATGACACGAAGGCAGAAGCGAAGCAGTGAAGGAATTGTAGCCCACATACTGAGAACTTTGCAGCAAGAATGGAGCTGAAATCTCCGCAAATGAAGTCTTCAGCTGCTGTGGATGATGAAACTCCTAGTCTCCAGTGCAACCAATCTTTGGAGAAAGAGGAGGGGCAAGATGAAGGGAACAGTTTGAGAGGCCAGGTGGCACAGAATGTGGCTGACACTGTGACACACTCTAAGAGAGAGAGGAAATCGGAGAGAAAAACACGCAGTAACAGTTGTTTGTCAAGTGATTCAACTCCAAGCAGCAGTGAAACCACTTTGCCAGCAGTGAACTCAGTGGAAGAAGAGGTCATGGAGGAGTCTGAGGAAGTAAGAAGAGTCGAGGAGACAGCATTTGAGGAAGCTGTGACTGCTGAAGAGATGAAGGAGGAAGGGGAGGGAGAGAGTGTAGTGGAAGTGGGAGGAGGAGAGGATGAAACTGAAATGATAGAGGCTGAAGCAGAAAGGAGAGTGGAAACTGACAAAGAGAAGGTGGTGGAGGCTGAAGCAGAGGAGGAGGAAAGAAGAGGAGAAGAAATGGTTGGAGATGTTGAGACAGAGAGAGGGAATGGGGCAGTAAAGAATATTGGTGATAGTGTAGAGAGGTCCAGTGAGGTGGTTGAACCTACCAGCCAGCAACCCTTGTCAACATGTGAAGCAATTCCTGATAATAAGGAAAAGAAGTGAGCATCTCGCCAGATAAACACTCCATTGCTTTGATAAACCCTTTTCCTTCAGAGGTTACCTGCCAAGGTTCAGTGTGCATAAGGACATGCCAGGCACTGAGGTGTTGATGGTTTTGAACTATAACCTGAAGGCCAGCCTCTCTCTGCAGGCATTTGTGAGACTCATAGTTACAGTCGTGGACAGTCATTTTAACTTACTGTCTGCAGGACGTTCCAGGTGCCATGGCTACACTGCAGCAGCTACAGAGTGTGCAGATGACAGCCAAAGACCTACAACTAGTACCAGACGTTGTGGCCACTCTCAGAAAGGTCCCAGTGGCATTAAGACTGCAGAGATTAGTGTTTGCTATGGTTGCAGGTCAGACGTTTCTCTGGAGATGTGCGTGTCCGTGAACTAGCCGAAGAGGTGTACTGCTCAATGAAAACCTTGTTTGAAAGCCCGGGATGCCAGGCCACACCCCCTACACAAGGAGTGAGGAGGAAGATGATGGTGACTAGAGGTGGTATGGGAGGAAAGGCCCCAAGTACGAGGACTGTTGGGAAGAGGTCAACACGCAGTAAGCCGGTATGCTGGTATATACTTGGTCGTACAAGTATCCTTGTGGTATAATAAATATTTATCTGTAGGCAGTGGATACTGATGTTCAGCAGCCACATGGCTCAGATGACCAGACTGTTCCTACACTCCAGTCAGAACCGTGACAGGATGTATCACATGACAGCAATAGACACGCAGTATAATTATACAGTGTCTGACAAAACAAAACATGTAAGGGGTCCAGTTGTACATTATGACGTGGAGCCACTACAGGTGGAGTAGTTGGAGCACAGTGCTCCTGTTTTGGAGTAGAAAGAGACTGCACAAGAGTGGGCCCTACCTGTCCTCTGCTCAAAGGTGTGGCAGGTGGTGATGGGAGGACTGTACAGGTGCAGGGACACTGCGGGGTCAGTGTGGCTGGTGTTTTGGATGCGGTGAAGTCCCACAGAATCTGCAGAGACCAGTCTACATTACACCCACACTCCTAGTCGCCTGCCTACCATTGATGTAGGTGACTGTGTCGGTGCACAGGTCGCAGGTGGCAAGTTCCGCCATGGGCCGAGTACCAGAGTGGCTGCTGTCAGGCCAGGAGTATTGAACCTCCTGCAGACTACCGTCCATCACTCGCATGAAACAGTGCGAGTTAGCGTGGTCGTGGATGGATCTGCAGCAGCACAGCCATTCGACTCGAGGTGTAATAGGTCTGCTCATAACTTACGAGGCGTGGCCTTCTCCCCAGCACAGAATTATGAGGTTGTAACGACCATTACCCTCGTCTACAAGATTCCGTGTGTATCTGGAAGGCACGTGTTTACACAGCTAGAATTCAGCACAAACGTCAAGGTGATATAAGTACCTGTGGGCATCAAACTTTGCGTAGGGTTCCCAGTCTTCCCGCTTCGACTTGTACGAGGATAGGAGTAGCTTTACAACGTCAATGTCAACCTTATCCGTTGAAAACGCCTGGCGAATCCCAGCAAGCAAGTCTTGCCACGACGAAGTTGGAGCGACGCCCTGGACTCCGTCCTCCATGTTTGTTTACGGGAAACGCATGCGCATACCCTTGCACTCCATTGTGACCGAATATGGTCAATGAGTTTAGCGGTGGAACACATGCAGGAAGTAGAGGTTGATTAGCTCAGAGAGACGGTGGCAGGCAACCTACAGCCCTTCCGTCTGACAGTTGCAGACTCGAGTCTTGTGGAAGTTGGCTCAGCATGTCTGCGACAAAGGGATTATTCGTTCGTTCCAGTAAATTTCGCCATGTTTTCGGGACTCCGGCGAAGAAGGACAAGTGCTACGACAACTTGAAGATCTCTAAGGGCCCTCACGAGTCGGATATGAGCGCTGTAAACTCCAAATTCATCGCAGTAGTGACGGAAGTGCGAGGCGGCGGGTCCTTCATCGTGTTGCCCCTTGAGAAAGTGAGGCCGCGGTGATTACCAGGTTTTTTTAATAACAGGGGAATCTTCCCCCCACCCCATTTTGCCCCCTTTTAATGAGCAACTTGTATACCTACAGGAAGTGTACAAGTTTGGATCGGCCCAACTTTACAAACATGTTTATTAAATAATCCCAGGTTGGCAGGATAGACATTAACTATCCAAAGGTGACTGGTCACAGAGACCCGGTGTTGGATGTGGCGTGGAATCCATTCAATGAGAACGAGGTAGCCTCAGCCTCTGAGGACTGCACCATTAAGCTGTGGGACATCCCTGATGGCGGGCTGACTGAGGACATGAAGGATCCATCACTCACTCTCGAGGGGCACCAGAAGAAGGTGAAACATGAGCAGCAACAGCACTCTAGTGGCACTGTTTTTAGTGAGACCTCTAGCTATTGGTGTTCTCTATTGTTCTGTAGGTTGGGCATATTCGCTGGCACCCATCCGCTACCAATGTCCTGGCGTCTGCTTCTGCTGACAACACAATTCGTGTTTGGAACACTGAGACAGGCGGAGTTCTGTCAGCAACTGGAGCGTTTCCAGACATGATCCAGTCCATTTGCTGGAACTACAACGGTTCACGTATAGCTACAACATGCAAAGACAAGAAGATCCGAGTAGTGGATGCTCGGACAGGTGATGTGTTGCAGGTAAGTAGCTGTTGTTCTTTATTTTCTTGTTTTATGCTCCTCCACTCAACCTACAGGAGAACAAAGGGCATGATGGAAACAAACCATCTCGTGTGGTGTTCTGTGGCAAAACAGACAAACTCTTTACTTCTGGATTCTCTCGTATGAGTGAGCGGCAATTTGCGCTCTGGGACGTGGTATGTGTGTTTGTGTCTACAGTGAGCTGTATGCTGTTATGTACACGTACAGAATCATATGGACAAACCTCTTGCCATGGAGGTCATCGACAATGCATCTGGTGTCCTGTTCCCATTCTGGGATGATGGTACTAACATGGTCTATCTTGTGGGGAAGGTAGGCTTGGCTGGTTTGTGTAAGAGACCAGGCCATATTATGTATGATTGTGTTCTGATACAGGGAGACACAAATATTCGGTATTTCGAGGTGACGGATGAGAGTCCATATGTGTTCTTCCTGAGCATGTACCAGAGCAGTGTTCCTGCACGCTCTGTATGCTCCATGCCAAAGAGGCACATGGACTTCATGAAATGCGAGGTCATGAGGTTCTTCAAAGTCCAGCACACAAAAGGCCTAGTGGAGCCCCTCTCAATGACAGTTCCGAGGAAGGTTTGGGTGGTCGCTGTCTCCCCTGAGTCCTAGCATTTCGCATGTGTTTTTTTTGTGTGCAGTCAGAGATGTTCCAGGGAGACATCTTCCCGGCATGTCCCTCAGAGGAGCCAGCCCTCACTGCAGAGGAGTGGATCAGTGGGACCAACAAAGACCCCATCCTCATGGAGTTCAGCAGTGAAGGTGCTGGTAGTGGGCCAGTGAAGGTAAGAACAATGAGCCTCTTAGACTTGTGTGTAAAGGAGACCCCAATTGGTTGACAGATAAAAGCAGCAGCTGCCAAGAAGAAGCCAACTGTTAGGACCGCAGCTGTGTCCTCTGCGGCTCCCAGTGCTCCTGGAGAATTTTCTACACTAGAAGAGGTTAGCATTTGTGTGCATGTGTATGAGTGTGAGCATGTGATGTGTGTGTGTTTTGATGTGTTGTTTATCACTGTGAGCACCGACCTTTCAACCTTGCACCTGTAATAATTGTACTGTGTGTCTATTGCTGTCATGTGATACATCCTGTCATGGTTCTGACTGGAGTGTAGGAACAGTCTGGTCATCTGAGCCATGTGGCTGCTGAACATCAGTATCCACTGCCTACAGATATATATTTATTTAGCATGTGATGTGTGTGTGTTTTGATGTGTTGTTTATCACTGTGAGCACCGACCTTTCAACCTTGCACCCCCCTCTGTTGTGCCATGCTCTTTGTGCTCACACAGTACTGTCAAGGTTGCACAGAGTTGGAAAATGTCAACTTTGAGCTTGTGAGGCCCCTCCATTCTGCCAGCAGCCAGTCTTCTGCAGTCCCTCACTAGCAGTGTGGTCGGTATTGTCAGCCCTCCACCACACATACCAAGGAGATGTGTAACTGTCTTCCTGGAGAGATATGCCATTGGTTCCGAGCTAGTGTTGAGGAACCAGTGTTGACTGGCTGCTGGCAGTGGGTAATCGATTGTATGTTAACCCTGTAAGTAAACAGGTTTTAACCCCTCTCACACACCCACTCGTGCAGTACCGAAAGGCCTACAAGTTGCTGGAGGAGGAGAACAAAATGCTGAGAGCAAAGCTAGGAATGTGAATTGGACTTGTATTATAAGTAGTAGTTCAATGATTTTTCATTTGCAGTGTGAACAAAGTGTAATAATGTGTCCAGTAGTCATTTTAGCAGCTGTATCAGATGCTAGAGCACTTGTACATCATCTTTAAAATTGTTTATCAGCACACTGCAGCAGAGAGATAAGAGACAATTTGACTTGCGTAATTAGAACTGTGAAGTTGTATGAGCACAGGATATAATATTAATGGTTGTCATTCACTGTTGAACTGCTTAAGTGGGTAAGCTTCTGACTATTATAGTAATCTGATGGTGTGTTCTGAGTGGAACCCTCTTATATATCAGGATACCAATCGGTCAAGGTGGTTTCAAAGTCGCAATGTTTCTGATATTGAAAGTATAGGTCTACTGATTGCAGAGGATGTGTTCCTTCTTGTATTTTGCTGGGTAAACACACATGAGGATAAACAACAGAATAATGCGAGTAAATGTGGACGAATGTTACTGTGGTGGCTAACTAAGTGACTGAGTCTGAAGTCTCTACTGAGTGACTCTGACTCTAGTGACTGTAGTGACTTCACTGTGGACTGTAGTGAATGTCACTCACTGAGTTAAAAGTTTTGGAGCCCTCTCAGAAGCAGCCTTCAACCCACAGTATGGTCTTCAACCCCAAGACAGTGAGACTCCACATACAGAAGAGTTGTAATGCACTGCATGCCAGACACAATGACATGGTATGTATACAAACACAATTGTTTAGAGTACATGAAAATGTCAGAACTAGCACAAAGAAGAGAATGTGCTGTATACCTGCAAAACAAGACAAATTCCAAGCGACAGACCAGTCTCAAACAACACAAGGCCTGCGGTTGCACAACATGTGTTGAACTTACAGAGTGACAGA